>CM059329.1:10874224-10879224 GCA_030340685.1 Protosalanx chinensis | reverse complement strand
ACAGGAAGAATAAATCATTTAGAATCATACCAATTCAAAACATTCAGCATGTTCCAGTGTACCAGGAGGTTTTCACTTCATCATCATTTACCTTTATTTAGTTTTAAATCCATGGTCATTTCTATGTAATTAAATGGTATAAAGTGAGATGTTGTGACGGGGAACGCTAATAGGCTGAAGGTTGTGCCAGCAAATCAAGATCCCATTCAACATCCACTTACCCTTGAAAAGCCCAACCACTTGTGTATCAGTGATGTAATAACTTCCACCACTAAACTGTAATGAAGGGTTTTCTACAATAGTATTTGTCTAAGCATGTGGTTATATGGTAATTCAACTAACATGTTCCCTTTTCATCTTATAATGGACGCTTCATATCATGTACTTAACCGTTTTAAAACTGTTCGAATGAGGCGTCACAGGGTGGTACTAAAACCCATGGTCTGCTGGTTCCTGTTGGTTCTTGTTCAAATTGTTCTTCCAGATAGATGGTTTCAAAGAGAAACAAAGATTTGAAGCTTGAAGAATGAAAGACCTGTAGTAGTAATAGTCTACTTTCCTTTTGAAAACTTCAAATGAATGGGGCTTCTTTTATTCAGCGGTATGCTACTCAATTAACCCTGTTTCGAAAAAGTGAAAGGCAACCTTTTGACGGACAAATGGTTCTTGCTAATTGCTGTTGGTCTCTGAGATGGATTTTTACCTTTCACACTTCCTCTGCTCTCCTCATCTAAGGATTATTAACACTCCCGACCCAGGGTACTCTGTTAGAGAGATATTGGACGGATGGACAGATGTGCCCATAAAAGAAGGATGGGTGGATGGATGGACTGACAAAAGAAAGTAGACTTTGTACCAGCTTCAGCAACATCATTCCACCAATTTTTTTTTATGAAGTGAGAAACATTGATTTCATTTTCTTTCCTTCCCCTTCATATAGTTTAGTTTATCTTGGTTTGTCTTTCCCTCTCCTCCCCTCCTCTATTGTCCTCTATCTAAATATCTTTCTTAGTCCCTTGCTCCGTTGCTCCGCCCTTCTCCATCTTCATTTATTTTGTCTTTGACCTCTCTTTTCGTAATTCATCCGTCTTTCTGGTTGCCTCTTTCCTCACTCATCTTCATTTCTGTCTTCATCTCTATCTTTCTCCTTTACTCTCCGTGCCTCCTTATTTTTACCGTCCTCCAGTTCCCCCCCTCCTTTCTTTTGCTCTGCCCTTCCTCCACCTCCTCCTTTTCTCTGTCCTCTTTAACCCAGTGTCTAAACCCTTATTCTCTCGCTCCCTCTCGCTCTCTCTCTCTCTCTCTCTAATCCTCCTTTCCCGGTGGGACTTGAGGCCCACCTCGTCAAACAGTCATCAGCGGTTCAAAGTTCCTAATAAGAGGTAATCTGTTTAAGCAGTAGCTCCAAAAGGTCACGCTGTGGGTGGAGAAGGAGAGGTGTGAAGAGTGAGTGAGAGAGAGAGAGAGAGCGAGAGAGACAGAGACACACACAGAGAAGAGAGAGAGAGAGAAAGCAAAGGGGGAGATTAAACTGTGAGGACGTTCCTTCCTCATGCCGGCCTTCAACCTTCCTCTCCTCTCACCAGAGCTCCCAGCGTCCTTGTGTTCTAAACTAAGACTAGGTTCAGGGGATGACGGGGCTTTTGGAGCCAAAGAGAACTTTATTGCTAGTGGACCAAGGTCAAACAGCTTTTGAAATCCTCTTAAATGCGGCGATCATTCGCTGTAGGACGTTTCTGCAAGGGCAGATGGCCAGCAGGTTTAACTCTGGTTTGGGTGTGCTGGTTCAGATAACCATCCCCTGTGTACCGTACTTTATCAGTGGAATATACATTTGGATATGGCTGACCTGTGCAGAAAATTGGTTTATGACCTATCATTTAGAAACTTTCTTAGGGTTAGGGTACTTCATGATGTTTCGAAGCCGACTACGTTTATTAGGATGCTGCGTTTCGTTTAACGGGATAATTAGTCTAAATGCATGAACTGAAAGATAAAAACAGTAAACAAATAAACTACTGGCATGTGCTTCAGACTAAAAGGTCTAGCAACATCCGTGGTAGGGATCGTTTCATCAGGGGGAAAAAACCTGTAGTTATGTGGGTCAAGTCTTCCATTTGAGAAACAGGCCTTCCTCTAAAATCGACGATTGTTGATAATTGTTCTGAAATCTTTGTAAAAGGTCAGACCTTTGGCACATGGACCTAGAAAACGATCTATAGAAACTAGAGGTTATTTCATTACTGGAACATTTTGTTCTTGTCTTCGTTTTGCCCTTTTCAAAAACTCATCCTGTGTCTAACCTATTGGAGCTGAGCTCAATTATAATGACATTGTTCACAGCAGGAGCACTGGTGAAATTATAGTATTTTTTTTTTTACCTCAACAAAGTTGCGTTTCAGGCACAGTGTGTTCTGACAGAGCATGAGTACCTGTTAGATAAATGAGAATGTAGAGTTTTAGACCACACCTAAATTAATCTGTGTAACTGAACAAAATCCATAAATTCCCGCTCGGTCCTGTTCAGGTTGGAATTTGTCCACAAAAGGGAATTTGGGAACGCAAATCTCCTCAAGTAGGGTCTTCTACCCCCTCCACCGTAAAATCATCCTTTCATTCCACTAACTCTGAGACAAACACACACACACAACACAAACACACACACACAGACATGCAGACTCCTTCCGTCACGTCTTTTGACTAGGAGCAGGTGGACTTTCCAACTCAACTAAAAGACAAAAAGAGCACTTGAAAAACTTGGTACCAAAAGGGATTTAGCGGATTACCAAGAGAGGCCTGAGAGTTGGAGAGACAGACAGACGGCAGGATTGTCAGGGATTCAGGGCCCTTTCTATTCCCCGTGTTAGGGCCAGCCTGCGCTACGTGAATGGCTATGCTAATAAGGAGCTGAAAATACAGAGCGATAAGAGAAAACCTACTTGACTTCTTGACACACCGACGAGAGTGGGGGCCACTCGATTCCATGGTCCCCTGTTATTCATGGCTCCAGTTTGGACGTTCTCAAAGTGGAATGGACTGGAACTGTGAGAGGACTTTCATGGGATTGCTACAATTGGGAGGGATTAAGTGTTAATTATCATTTAAATGCTTGTAGGATTGGAAGAAGGGTTTAGTGGAGAAGGTTCTGGGATGAAGACTTTTTGGTGGTGAGATCTTTGTGAGAATGGGGGGGCGTCTTTTTTGAAGATTATATCACTTGCACAAGCTAGTGGTTCCCAACGACTGTTGCATACAGATAATGAAATCAGTGAATATTGAGCAGCAGACAAAAATCAAAGCGATCAGCACAACCCTTGTAGATGAAGAATCTGGACAGCATTTTTCAATTTGTTTACATGAACCGAATCCTTCGGTTTGCCTTAATCATTTATATCTGGTGTTTCTAAATCACTTTTGGTGTGATGCATGTTTGTTAGTGACATGTTCAGTGACGTGTTACATGTTAGTGAACATGTTTAGTTCAAGAAATGCATGTTCTTCATGATGTCTCATTAGCCTCTACGCCTTCAGCTGCCTTGGCAGGATTCCATGGGATATCATGTGAGCTGATTAACCACTATCAAAGACTTGATAGAATCTTCACACCAGTTTTTACTTTTTCTCTTCATTTTTTTTTTTTTTTACCTGACCATCATTTCAAACAAACACATGATGTTCTTTATATATATATTTTTTTTTATATATATATATATTTTGCAAACAGTCTCAAAAGCCCTGTGTGACACCCAGCCCTGCGCTGGTTTTCACACTTGTTCGGAATACAGAATATTATTTTTAATGAGGAGCCACAGGACTTGAAGGCTAGATGTAGCCCTCGAATCTGGCGCTCAGATGCCGCAACGACTGACATTGTGTTGATAGTTGTTGATTAAAGGGGATGTCGCCCCTCATCTTTTAGGCCTTGACAGCCCAAGATGGCAGCTCTCTCTGTCACACCGGGGAAGTCTTACAAGACACAGAAAGCCATAATGAGAAGAATCCTTTTAATGGTCTGATTGAGACTCTATATCTTAGACTGGTGTCTCGAAGAGGGACGTTTGATCAGCACACAAGCTAACTTCTTGCGAGGGACGAGAAGAGTCTTTGCGTTGAGCGTCAGAGAGAATTTTTCGTTTTAAGTATAGAGCGTGCCAGTGTACAAAACTCAAGACGTTTTGATTGGTGATACGAATCACTCAAATGGCACAGGATTCAAAAACACTGTCATGTTGTTGCGATGGCTGGATGGTTATGCCGCCGACTTGGAAGATTGAATCCCCGACATTCATGCTTCCGTGTGGCTAAAACTCATCGAAAACTTTTCAGAAGGTGCTTTTCGGTCGCGTTTCTTTCATTTAAATAGTTTTTTTATTATTTTAGTACTCCCCCCCCCCCCCCCCCACCCCCCCCCCCCCCCCCCCCCCCCCCCCCCCCCCCCCCCCCCCCCCCCCCCCCCCCCCCCCCCCCCCCCCCCCCCCCACAACTGTAGCAATAATTACCAGTGTGGAAGCACTTACTCTCTCTCTCGGCGTGCCAAGGCAGCACTCTAGTCTGGTATAATGGAGGCTATTTACATTCTCGTTCATGGAGCTTTGTGTAAGCCCCTGGGAATCAAAGGTTGATTAATGCATCCAACCAGAATGTATTAGCAGCTGTTCAGGTGGCTGTGTTGGGAGGAAACAAGAAAGAGAGGGGGGCATGGGGAGGGGGGGGGGGGGGGGGTGGGGGGGAGGGAGGGAGGGAGGGAAGGGGGGGGGAGAGAGAGATATAAAAAAAAGAGAAGGACAGACAGAGGGAGAGTGAGAAAGGAAAAAGAAAGAAAGAGAGTAGGAACAATACCCACCTCTCGCTGTTATTTCATACCATTAAGAAGGAGAGACTAAAAGCCTGTGTTTAATGATGTTTTTTGATAATACCCCAGCAAGGATTTCCCCCCCCCCCAAAAAAAGGACCATTTTTATATTCGTTTGTTCTCGGTGAATTAATATTTTATAAGAGTG
>CM059329.1:10809224-10869224 GCA_030340685.1 Protosalanx chinensis | reverse complement strand
TAAACAGCGAAGCACGCGCCGATGAACGTCCGCACTTTGGCTTAACGCCAAAGCGTTCAGGGTGTGGCGATAAGCAGCATGAGCCGCGCTGTCATCTTTCACTCTTTAACCACCTAGCAGAGCCACCGCGCCTCCCCTGAAACGTTTCGCATCCCGCTAACTTGACAGTCAGCCATCCTCAGGACCCACCAGCTGACTCCTTCCAGCAAGCCCTGCAAGAGGACGCGCCGGGCGGAATGGATTGAATTCACAGCGTGCGACTGCGCTAACGTGAGATAATTGCACGCGCGCTTGTGCACCGAACGATAATGACGCCGTACAAAGGAAGTGCTTGTTTTGGCTGGGGTGGTGGAATCAAGGGGGGGGGGGGGGAGGAAAAGAGAAGAGCAGGGGGATGCAGGCTGCAGACAGAGCGCTGTTGACACAGACAAGGGGGTCCGGTGAGGGTGGAGGGTGGGGTCGAGGATCCAGGGAGAGGAGAGGAGGTGGTGGGGGGGGGGGCAGACTGACCTCTGTGTGTGGACCGAGGAGCAGATATTGATGGAGGAGACACCAGACGACAAGCGCCATTACCCCTACGGACTCCCCCAGACAGGAACGAGGAGGAGTGAAGAGGGTGTGTGTGCGTGTGTGTGTGTGGGGGGGGGGGTTAGAAGTTGCCGGAGTGGAGTGAGAAGAAGGGAGAGGAAATGAGTGGGGCAACGGAGAAGAGAAGACAGGGAGGGGAGAACCGACAGACGGTGAGAGAGGGAGGGAGAGCCGGGCTGGAGGGCAGAAGGGAGAGCAGAGCGGGCTGCCGGGAGGAGGGACGAGGCTGCAGGGATGGAGAGAGGGAGAGGGCGGAGGGGCAGGGGAGGGCTGTGGGAGACGTGGCGGGAAGGATTAGCGGAGGAGAGCTGGAGAAAAGTAGGGGCCGGGGAGGGAAGGAGGGCGGAGTGGCGGGGAGGAGGATGGGGAGGGGGGGGGGGGACGTCAGCCAAGTGGAGAGGAGAGATGAGTGTAAAAGATTGATTGGTGATTGCTACGGCACTTTGTGGCACCGTGTGGTTGCAATAAACTGCTGGAGATGGGTGGGGGGTGGGGTGGGGGGGGGGGGGGCTGGAGAGTCGAGGGGAGGGTTGGGGGGGAAGGGGGGGGCTGTGTGGGCATGACAGGGAGAGATAGGGTGGAAGGCATGTGATTGAGAGAGAGAGAATCACACCGAGTTAGAGGGAAAAAGCGAGAGAGGGTGTAGTAAAAGGAGAAAATAAACTGACGCCGAGCATCTTCCAGTGTACGGCTGAGATGGTGTGTGTTGGTGGGGGGGGGCGGGGGGGGGGGGGGGGGGGGGGGGCGTGGTTGGGGGTGGGGGGGGACAGACACCGGTGTAATGGCTGTCTGCCTTGGCCGTTTCTAGACCAGGTTAATGAATCACTGCTCTGTGGCCCCAGCTAAAACCTTGGTCCTGCACTCCATCATAGCACACCTGCATATATCATATCACTCACCTCATCGATCGCTCTGAGGTCCAGGTCTGCATGCAGTCAACACGCACGCACACACACGTCTAATCTTACAGTGAACAATGTTCCCCTTCGCACACCCACAACCGCACGCACAGTCGGACCGCAGAATGTACACACTTGCGAAAGGATCGCACACACACACACACATCTGACAGACACACACTTATACACACGCCTATGCGATACACGCTCGCGCTGTTCTCTAGCACGCATCCGTCCTCTTACGCTCATGTGGACACCCACGCTTACCGGATGCAACTTCCCACACACACTCCCACACACACTCCCACACCTTCACACATGTGTGTTCCTTTATCATCCGTCCACCCACCGTCAAGCTCACGCCTGCGTTCCCCCGCAGACCGGAGAACCGGAGAACATCTGTAGCGTCACTGAGTTCGGTGAATTCCATTCACGTTGAGCTAGAACTCTGAAGAGAACCGACAGCATCGTTCCTAAGAGCCACAGCTACATAAAGGCCTGAATCGCAAGTGCCATTTCTTAGGGTATTAGTTCAAATCAATGAGAGCATCGTTATTCCTCTTTGTATTTTCTCATCCTGGCTTTCCTTTTCATCAACAATCGATCGATGATTTAACAAAGCACATCGTGCAAAACATTCATCTATTCAATTTGCATGTAGTCATTTAGCAGACGCTCTTATCCAGAGCGACTTACAGCGAGTACAGGGACGTTCTCCCCCTGAGGCAAGTAGGGTGAAGCGCCTTGCCCAAGGACCCAATGTCAAGTTGGCACAGCCGGAGTTTGCACCAGGTACCTTTTTATTACCAGCCTGACTTCCTAACCCTTCAGCCACATGTCTCCCATCCCAAAGTGTCTTCAAAAAACCTTGTGGGATGCACCAGTAGCCCTGGTTACAAGTGCTAAGAGATCTTTGGTTGAGTCTTGAGCAGGGAGCGTCTGACCTCCTGACCTCCATGCAGTAGGCGAAGGCATGTCAAGAGGTTTGATACACTGAACGTGCCCTGGAGCACTGACATCCACACAGAGCATCACGGGGGAAAGGCCTCTGCATTGATTGGTCCATTACTCCTCATAGCAGATCAATCACACGAAGGCGGCTGAAGGAATAAGAAGTGGACGAGAGAGAAAGCGATGAGGGAGAGTGAGAGAGGAAGAGAGAGACGTGTAAAATGTACAATGTGCAGTAAACATCGAATCATTTAGCAGATGCTCTTCTTCAGAGCAACTTACAGCCAGTACAGGGAAATTCTACCTGAGGCAACTAGGGTGAAGTGCCTTGCCCAAGGACACAACGTCATGTATCCACAGCCGGGAATCAAACTCACAACCTTCCGATCATGAGCCCAACGCCTTAACCGCTGAGCCACCTGACTCCCTACAAGAACACCTTCTCATTTGTACCTTCCCCAGACTGTGAGCGGTGCACGTTCTCATGTCTCGTAAAACCGACCTTGTTCTGGCAGTGACCGCGCTTTCCAGCATTCCAGCATTCTCCTCATTACAGCTGTGAACCCCACCAACCATCAGACAGCTGTCGCCCAACCATCTTATCACCCCCTAATCATATTTGATGAACCCACAGGCTTCCAATGTTCAAACACACACACACACACACACAGTCCCATGACTTGCCAGGCCCTCTTCTTGTCATGGCGTCAGAGCAGTAGATTGACTGTAGCCTGTCGGCCAATAAAATAAAGAGACCAGCTCCCTCTCTCTTTTCTCTCTCTCTATGTCCCTTCTCCTCTCTCCCTCCCTCCCTCCCTCCCTTTCTTTCTCTCTCTCTCTCTCCCTCCCTCCGTCTGCCTCTACCGGTAAATCAATGGGCTGTGGTCCGGGCTCTGACAAGATGGGTCCCATTCTCGTTTTACGATGACACCCCAGAATATTAAATTATGTTGCCGCTGGGCGCAGGGGAGTGACAAGGAGCAGAACAGCGATGTGGGGGGGGGGGGCGGAGGGGGGTGGGGGGTGGAGGAGGTGGAGGAGGTGCAGGAGGGGGAGGGAAAAGTGGATGCAGAGGAGGGCAAGGTGGAGAGGCAGGTGGAGGAGGGCGAGGTGGAGCGTAGGAGGAAGTTGGGGAGCGGAGGGGATGGCGAGGAGGGAGAGAGGGGAAGGAGTCATGGCTGAGGAACGGAAACCAAAAAAGAGGTGGAACACTCCGATGAAGAAAGAAAAGGAGATTAGAGTTGGGCAGGAAAACGAGAGAGAGACAGAAAGACAGAAAGAAAGAAAGCGGGCAAGAGGTGTATCTGACTTGAATGGCTAACAGGAAACCAGATCAAGTGAAACGAGTGTTACCGGATGAAGGAAGGAAGGGGTGGAGGGAGGGAGGGGAGGGGGGGGAGAGAGAGAGCGGCTGGATGGATGGATTAATGAGAGCGGAAGAGAGAGACTCTATTAGTGCTGCAAAGTTCACGAGGGGAGATCAAGACCTACCGTTCTCGGTGTCGACAGTATTGACCTTGCATCTAAGATCAGTCAGTTGTGCTGCTTGTGAATCATTGATGGCCTTCATGGCTGTGAATGTCAATGCGAGCGCGGGCTAACCTCCCATTCTTCTCGCTGATGTTCGCACGCGAAATGATGAGGCCCGCCGCTCCGTCACAGAACAACGCTGGTCAATCCCAAATTCTGAGGAGAGAAAGCATTTCGTTTATAGGTCCTTCCAGCAAGTTCTCTGGAATTCTGCTTTAGGATTTAATTGCTCTTTATTAATCAGTAGTGAGTATTATTATTGCTGTAAAAATGTATTGGTTACACCAATTAGGTCAAGTTAAGATTGATGGCAGTGATGGATTGTTTCTACAACCATCACTTTCATACGCTGTGAGACGTTAAAAAAATTTAATTGACTTAATTGCACTCCTGATTACCTGATCTCATTTCAGTTAGATTTGATGATTTGGTGAAGTAATTGTGTTATTCATGTAGAGTCTACATATAGCCTCGTAGTTTGTAATTACTAGAGAAGTGTGATTTAACCTTCGTGAATTATCCGGGTTCTCGCACAAATGTGTCAAGAACTGAGCATCTGGTTGCTTCTTCCATGTTGCCAACGGCTGACTTTTTAAGAGCCAGTGTCTTTCTTCTTTACCATCCTGTGCCAGCAAAAAGTGTTGGAAGTGCAGAAGCAAGCAGTAAAAAGATGCTAACAGCTGGTTTGAAAGGATTTTTTATTTGCTGTAAGTCTTACTCTGAAACTTAAATCGAAAACAGTCCTTTTCAAAATGGCTGTCACCTGTGCGCAAAATAAACACAATGAGTGTTCGCAAAAAGAAACTCGAGAGCGGGGCAGTTTGTGATCCGTCTTTTAAAGGCTACTAAAAACACCATACAAGGAAATTGGCTCGTAAGAAAAAATGTGGCAAAGAGGTATATAAAATGGAGGCCAGCTCACAACCTGTTTTTTTTTTCCTTTCTCAATCACCTCCACTTAAAGTTCCCTCCAAAAAGGAGAGGCCCCGAGACATGTGGCAGGTGACACAATAAGCTGCTGAAGACGGCTTGCAGAATATAAACATGGAGGCAGGTCGTAATGTGCCGGCCTTGCTGAAGTGCTTCTGCTGCTTCCAGCGAGCAGGCTGGATCATCTCACCAAGGGCCGTTCAGATAGAGCTCTATAGGGAGAGAGGGAGGAGGAGGAGGGGGAGAGAGGGAGGAAAGAGAGGGGGAGAGAGGAGGAGGAGGGGGAGAGAGGATCTGTGGAGCTTATTACACCATATCAGACTCCTTTCCTGTTGTGTTTTTGTTTTTGTTTATCTTTTCACGTTCTTTCATTTCTCTTCAGGATTCTTTTTTCTCCTTTCACTTTCATCTCTATCTGGTGGTCTCCTCTCTCTCTCTCTCTCTCTCTCTGTCTCCCTCTCTCTCTCTCTCTCTCTGTCTCTCTCTCTCTGTCTCTCTCTCTCTCTCTCTGTCTCCCTCTCTCTCTCTGTCTCTCTCTCTGTCTCTCTGTCTCTCTGTCTGTCTCTCTCTCTCTGTCTCTCTCTCTCACTCTCTCTCTCTCTCTGTCGGTCTCTCTCTCTGTCTGTCTGTCTCTCTCTCTCTGTCTGTCTGTCTGTCTGTCTGTCTCTCTCTCTCTCTGCATCGTTTGGAGAGGAGGCTGGGGTTGCTGGTGGCAGCATTTGCGAAGTAATTGCAAGAGAGCATTGCAAATATTTGTCGACAAAGATTTTTCTCTTGGACTGGCAGCAGGGAGTCCCAGAGAGGAAGGTTGTGAGAGGCTGGACAGCCGGATGTCATCGTCACGGACTTCACCTCACAAGCTAGCTTCTTTCTGTTTTTTTTTCTTCACGTCCCTGCGGTGTGTGTTTGCTGCGCTGTGTGTGTGTGTGTGAGTCCTGGTGTCCGTGGCTCAGACCGTTTCTGGGAAGTAAAGTGACTCCCCTCAGGGGGACTTCCTCCCTGGACAGGAAGTGACAGGATAATCTCCCCTCCCTCCATTCCTCTCTCCTTCCCTTTCAGTCTGTCGCCCATCTAGGAAGACAGGTACAGTCGCCTGCACTGCTGAGCAATGCAAATCTCCATCATTATCCCGGGCCCATCACAAACCATTATCCGCACTCAACTATTACAGCCTGGAAATGTGAGACAGAAATGATCACCTCAGACAAAGATGCCGCCTTTTCTCCGGTAGCTCCACCGAGAATTGTTGTATTTTTAAGCATTTACTTTCATTCATTTAGCAGACGCTTTTATCCAATGCGACTTAAAAAAGAGAGCTTTACAAAAGAGCATCGGTCACGGATCGTAGCCCTTTAGACCTCGCATACACAATTAACCAATCACAAACCAGTCGCCTCAAAATATGACCAACCAAAAGATCTGAGATCTGAAATCCATCGAAGATTTAGACTTAATATAAGAACGTTCTCAAAAGTATTAACTATGTTAAACATTTTACTTTTTACACTTCCTCCTATGAATACAATCAAAATTATGATTCCAATGATCCTTTAACACTTTCAAAATTGTACACAAGATCACCCTATTACACAACAACCTCAGAGTAAGAATCTGAGCATGCTGGGAAGTTGGGACTCACCAGCGTGTGCAAGGACATGGAAGGTGTGGGCAGCTAATCAATCCAGTTCAATACTTTTTGCACGTGTCAAAGAATTATCCGCAGAGCATCATTATAGAAACATGCGGCCTGCATGTATCGATTCCGATGGGCTTCGTGGAAAATTGAACCCTCAAGCAGTCCACAACGATCTTTCGGAATTCAAATTTGCGGCAAATCGGCTCAAAGGTGTTTTCTACGTAGTGTCGTGCTGCTTTTTCTAGAAACTTCCAATCTTCACTGATTCAATTTGTGTTGACGGTCAACGTTGAGAAGGTTTTTGATCACACCTCCCCTCAGGTCAGACCCCTACTCATCGCGCTGATGCAAAGACCACTTTCCACACTTTGATCATCAACATGAGCCTAGAAATATGCCAAAAAAGAAACGGACAGTGCAGGACGAACTCTTCCCAGTGTTGATGGACGCCAGGGGCAGGGGTCACACAGGGGTCACACAGGGGTCACACAGGAGTCACACAGGGGTCACACAGGGGTCACACACTCCTGACATGAAAACGCTGTGCAGGCCAAAAGATTTACAGGAACATATCTGTTTTGTTGAGCCACACCCCACACATACACACACACACACACACACACACGCACACGAACACCAATGGAAGCTTGAAGATATGCTGGTGAACCACAGCTGATCTCTGGTGCACATATGCATAACCCTTGTATATTTGGGTATGAAAATACGGGTTTTCTCTCTGGGCTTTTGCAAATCTATTTAATATTCAAGAGCGTTTTGGGAATCTGGGCTGGCTTAAGATTGCTACCCGTGACCGCGTAAATTCTTTTCCTGTTCTGACATCGCATCTGCGACGTCGTCACGCCGACCGCAGGGATAAGCAGGAGGAAACGCAGAAAAGCCAACGTCCCAAAGGTTTTATTTCCCTCATAAATGACTTCCTGAAGTGCTGTGGCGACTGTTTGAGTAGATGGCGTCTTCAAGTAGGCCTTAGTCGATTGAGGGAAGTGATAGTCCACGCTGGGGTACACAAATCACACGACCAGCTCATCAGGCTCCACTTCCTGTTAATCTCAGGACAAGATAATCTGTCTCTGCAATTAGAGAACAAAGTGAGAGCCGGGTTTAGACAGAGTTAATTTCTTTTCTTCTGTACTTGCGCATGTAATTAGGTTTAGATAGGAATGTCGGGAAATATCGTTTGTGCTTGGAGCCTGGTGAATGAAAGTGTTGTGCATTCAAATCTCACAGGAGCCACGTATTTGAAACGTTCATGTAAAATGTAAGACGCTGTCGCTGAAAACCATCTCTGGAAATTATTACAAATATAAATATCTTAGCACCTGGAGACAAGAGAAGATGCCTAAAGGTGATTGCCTCCTAAACATCCTTTGCTGTTTCTCTCACCCCTCCAACACGCGCAAACACACAAATGCAAATGTAGACATGCACACAATTCACACACACAATTCATTCTCGGACAGCTCCCCCCACCCCCCTCCCGACCCCCTCGCAACTCTCCACACACTCCCGCAATCCACACTAACCCCCACCGCACCACCCCCACCTGCAAAACCCCATCACCTTGTTACGACCCAGTGAAAATTGAATGCCGTGAATCAGACTTGATGGAGGGGGGTGGGAGGGGATAGTGGTGGTGTGTGTGGGTGGGTGTGCACTTGTGTTTGTGTGTGTGGCGGGGGGGGGGGGGGTAAGCCTGAATGTTCCTGAAGCTTTATAGCTTCTCTGTCCGGCAGAGAGAGAGCGGGAGAGAAAGAGAGAGAGAGATCATGGGCTCCTTGTATAATTCTATTACATACATAACTACAGGGGTGACCCCTTAATTCACCCATAATGTGAGGGGTCCTGGAGGGGTCCAACACAGGGCTGCTGGGGTGGAGGCAGGTGGGGGCAGGGCACTGGGAGACAGGCAGAGTAAGAGACCGAGATAAAGAGAGAGAGAAAGAAAGAAAGAAAGAAAGAGAGAGAAAGAAAGAGAGTTGGAGATAGATAGATAGACGAAAGGAAGGAAGAGAAGAGGCGAAAGAGACAGAGAAATGGAGAAATAGACCGAAAGTTCTAGACCGAAAGTAAGGAAGAGAGCGAGACAGAGAAACCGAGAGAGAGAGGGAGACAGAGAGGTCGACAGAGAGAGATAGACAGCGAGAGAGAGACGCTGAGGGAGAGAGAGAGACGGTGTGAGAGGGCTATTTGAGGGAGTGAAGCTGATGTTCTGGGGGTCTGAGAGGCTTGGCTGTTTTTCAGGGCTGTCAAGCACATGGTGAGGCATTGTTAGAAGTGCTCAGGCCTGATCGCTCTCATATTCCCCATGAATCTACTGCAGTGGAGCCGGGCAGGGCTCCCTCAATGTGACTCCACTCAAACTGACTGGCGCCTTGCGTGCGCGCGTGCCAGCGCCGGGAAAAGTGCGGTGCGCGTTTGCGCGCGTGCGTGTCCGTATGAGCACATGACTGGTCAGTGAAGGGTAATTGCCTAACCTTGACACAGCAGGATGGTTTGGTGAACGTGTTGGGGAGTGATTTGGGATGGTGGGGTGGGTGCTGGAAGGGGGGGAGGGGGTAGCGGTAAATTCTGTCATGAGCGACAAGAAGTAGAGAGATGCAGTGCTGACAGCGTGCAGGGCTGCGCTGGCTTGGGAAACACACACACACACACTAACACCCTCACTGTTGCCATCGGTGACTCACACACTAGACCACCTGGTCCCTTCTGCTGGGGAGACTCAGCTGCAGTCTGGATCAGAACACCGTGCAGACTGTGTCACCCGCCTAATGAAGAGGCCGTCTAGCAGAAGCCTTCAGGAACACGGCGATGACTCCTGTTCCCCTTCTGTTCGTTAAAACTGTCTTCATTTGCTTGCCCCTGTCCTCTCTGCTTCCTACCTCTCTGTCCTCTTTCCTTCAGCCTCCTTATGTTATTCTACCTCGTTACATCTCTGAACCTCCTCCTCTCTCTTCTGAGCTTCGTCGCTTACATTTAGCAGACATCCAGTACAGGGACATTCCCCCCCCCCCGGAGGCAAGTAGGGTGAAGTGCCTTGCCCAAAGGCCTCAGCCGGGATTCGAACTGCCGAACTTCGGATCGCTAGCAGCCTGTCGCCTTAACCGAGATATGACTGCTTAGCCTGTGTTCTGCTCCTCACTTTCGCCGAACCGTCCCTGGAGGAGGGGTTCCCTTTTTCCTCTGTTTTTCTGGGAGTTTTTCCTCGTCTTCCTTGAGGGTTTAGGTTGGTCGAGGGGCAGTTCTATGGGCATATGTGAAGACCTCTGTGACATTGCTTGTAAAAAATTTGAAATGTTGATTTAACCACTCAGCCACCTGATTCCCGCTTCTCTGCCGTCTCCTCTTTCCTCCCTCCCCTCCCTCTCTGTCTTGTCCCTCCAGCCTTCCCTTCCTCCTACAAGGGAGAGGGGGCCCTGCCATTGGGTCAGTTATCGGAGCCAGACTAGCAGAAATAACTGTGTTACTGTTCCAATCGATACAGCTAGGCACCAGCGGCTGCAGCACTGTCCTGTCCCGGGTTTGCGACTTTGTGTGTTTCAGTGTGTGTGAGCGTATTAGAGTGCACTTGTTCTTACGTGTGTGTGTGTGTGTGTCCAGTCCCCAGCCACCAAGAGAACAGATAACCACTGAGTCTTATCTCCCCCAGCCATCATCGAAGGAGGACAGGATTTAATGCAGGTACATCTCTCCCTCCCTCCCTCCCTCCTTCACACATCCATTTGTTTGCCCTCCCTCCCTCCTTACTGTAATCTGGGAGGAGGGAGGAGCGGAAGGCGAGGGCTGGAGGGAGAAAGAGGGAGAGAGAGACGGATGTGGAGGGATGTGGACATTACACAATGCCAAATTGGATTTGAACATGATTTCAGGCTCTGTGCTAAATGTCCTCGTGCTTAGACACACACACACACACACACGAGTGAGCGTGCACACACGGTCGATAATAACATGACCAGTGACAGCAGCAGTAGTGTGGTCCATGAACCGGTACAATAGATGTGCACGCAGTGGCCCAAATAAGAGGCAAGGACGACCGAGCGACTTCATCAATAAACCAAATGACAGAGAGAGAGAGAGAGAGAGAGGTGAGGTGGTCAACAGACGGAAAGAGGCAGGAGAGCAGGAGGACGGCAGAAGGAAGAGGGGGGGAGAGAGAAACGTTAAGAGAGTTAGTCTGTGTGTGTGCAGACTAGACCCCACCCACACACACACACACACACACTCCCCAGCCAATGAACCAAAAAGGCCAATCTCCATACACACAAAACCGCACCAATATATGTCATGGATTTACTGTCCTGGAGTCAGTCAAGTCTTAAATCACAAAGAAACTATTCTCCTCTTTCACTTTGTCCCCCCAACCCCCCCCCCTCCTCCTTCCCCCCACATACCTTCAAGACCGGTTTCTGCTCATCGGATGGAGGAGTCCACCTGCCAGTCATTTCCCCGCTCCTTGCTTTGATCTCTCACTCGCCTCTCTCCATCCCCCTCGATCCATCCCTCCACCCGGCCAATAAGCCTCTTTGTCAACGGGGGGACTGGGTCCGGCACCCTTCTGAACGCCTTGCTGTGGACCTTAAAGAGAATTTACAACGTCCAAAGTGCTACTTAATGGAGAACGTGTTGTTTATGTGAGTGGAGGGAGAAAAGGGATTGAAAGGCGGAAGATTTATTAGAAAATTGAGAGGAACAAGTAGGAGGTGAAAGGGGGGCGGAGAGAGGGATGAGGGAAAAACAAGAGGGGGAGGGGGGGGGAGGGATGAAGGGATGGCTTCGTGGAAAAGGAAGCCCGGGAAGATCCTCCCTCCTCTATCTGACAAATTGCCGTTAATGGACGCTGGAGTTCGAAGTCATAGAATAATCTGTTGGGTTTAAATAGGATTATCTGGTCGATACTGGAGCAATTGCATGTTTGGAGCACAGACTGTGTCTCTATACCAAATACGTCAGTCGCATTTGGTTCCGCTTCTAAAACCAATACGTTCCCCTTGTATAAGAATCAAGCATAGGTTGAATTATTCTCTGAAGTTTAAAAAAGAAATGAGATTTGAAAAAATACATGTTTTGACAAAAAATGTAAACAAAATTATCATTGTTTTGATAGAAACAGCAGACGTAAAGGCTGGATCCAAATGGTTCTTTTCAGCCGGTCAACATCTGATCCTGTGTCTGTTTCCATGACGCCAGACCTGAAGAGGACGTGGAGAGTGGAGAACCCACAGCTGTTCTGAGACCAGTTGATGCGGAGCAGCCGCACGTGACGCCTGTCTTCGGCGTCGCGGCCCGCCGGACGGACGCTCCTACGGCCCGTCGCCCCGGGTTAAGGGTGAGGACACACGCGCTGAAGTTTGCGATGTCACACACACACACACAGGTGAGCGTGCACATACGCGCACAAATGACGGTCCGTGCAAGTGTGGAGCTACTCGCTCACGCGGAGACGCACACAGTCAAAAGGACATTTCGAAATAAATGAAACGCCTCAACGAGTATCGAGTATTGGCCTTTGTTATGTCATGATCGTATTACACTTGGCTGATGTACTTAATAAGCTGTCCTTAGCCAGAAAAGTGGCTCTAAACCAAAAGCATTGGAGTCAGGTGTGTGTGTGTGTGTGTGTGTGTGTGTGGCGCATGTGCGTGCGTGGTCTCTCCCATTTTTAGCTGTTGCTATGGTGACAGTGTTAAACGCGTAACTACCCAGAAGTATCCGTCCACCAGACCAGTATTTAACGACAGTCTAATTTCCTCTGTGCGTGTCTCTCTGTGTGTGTGTGTGTGTGTGTGTGCGTGCGTGCGCACGTGTATGTTTCAACCCATCGTTTTAATGACTCCAAAGAATTAAAAGTCTAGTAGCTCCAGCCGACTCTTGGCTCACTCTAATTGGCCGACTCAGGTAGTTTCTTTTGAATCATTAGCTAAAACTGTCTGTGGATTCACAATTAATCAATTTAGAGAGAGAGGGAGAGAAAGAGACAGGGAGAGGGAGAGAGGAAGGGAGAGAGGGAGGGAGGCAGAGAGGTAGACAGAGACAGAGGGTGTAGAAGAAGCGAGGAAGGATAACGTGGTTGTATGGATCCTCCGTATTTTCGGTTGCCTTCCGCAGCTCCGGATCCTGAAAACATCGGCCACTTCAGTGTCCACGAGGAAGAGTTTTAGCTCCACCTGCTGGTGACAAACGGAACATGTCGTTAATCACCGTGGTCACAAGGCAACGCAGGACCACATTTGGACGGAATCGCATGAATCTCATTGAACTCCGTGGCAGTTTGCACGCGTGGAAATGATGATGTTATCTTGCCGGGCCTGAACTCGGACCTCGAAACAAGAGCATAAGAAAAAGAAAGAAAGAAAGGGAGAGAGATGCGGGCAGAAGAAGCGAGAACGAGGATGGATGACTAATGAGGAGGAAAAAAGAGAGAGGGTGTAGAGAGAGACAACGATTACTCTTTACGTTTTCTCTCTCCTATCTCCATCTCTCTCTCTCACCCTCATTTAATCTGTTGGTTGACAATGTGTTGGCTTTTCTGATGAGTCATCAGCACCTTCATCCATTGGGGATCTTTCACAGATAGAAAGGGGCACAACACACACAAACAAACACCCCACTCTCACACACACACACACACACACACACACTCCAGCCTGACTTGGCTCTCTTCCACGGATAAATGAATGGCAAATCAATATGGTCTGAATGACTCACCAGCAGCAGAAGACAGACTGGAGCGAGAGAATGCCAACACAAATACCACCCTGTGTGTGTGTGTGTGTGTGCGGGCCCGTGTGTGGGTGTGGATGTGTGTGTGGATGAATGTGTGCATGTGTATGTGTGTGTGTGTGTGGATATGTGTTCTTGGATATGTGTGTGTGTTTGTGTGTGTGGGTATGTGTGTGTCTGTGTGTGTGTGTGATATTGACCAACTGAGTTTACCAATTGAGAATGTTCTTTTCAGTGCTGGTTCCGACCTTAGTCCTCGCTCCGCACACGCATACACACACACAAACACGAGCACACACTCCCCTGCAACTACAATCTGCGCGTCAACACACTACGCCAAATTGGGCTCTTTATAAGTTCTCGTTTTATCTAATTACGTCACAATGTGAAGTTAATTACGCTCATACACACGAACACGCACACATACACACACCCAAAGATACACACACACACACACAAATACACACACACGCACGCACACACAGATACACACTCACTGGTCCCTTCCCTGGTTCTTTGCTCCAGGCCACAATTAAGACTATTGCGCTTAATAAAATCATAGCTCTGAATATGGGGGTTTGATTGGCTGAGACATGTCCAATCCTACGGCCATATTCTATTCATAAAGAGGGTCCTGACCTGCACTCATTTGTTATCGCTCATAGCATCTGCCTCAGTGTGTGTGTGTCTGTGTGTGCATTTGCATGCATGCTCGTGTGTCCTAGCGGTGTACGTGCGGTGTGTGCAGTGCGGCGTGTGACCTAGCTTTGTGCGTGCGGTGTGTGCGGTGCGGAGTGTGGCCTAGCGGTGTGTGTGCGGTGCAGAGTGTGTGCGGTGCGGAGTGTGTGCGAGCGGCGCGCGAGCGTGCAAATGCATGTGGGCCGCCCCTCAGAGAGCAGTGCCAGATGATCGTGAGCACACACTCAGGTCTGTCTGGCCAGGGGAGCTCTCCACCACAACAACAAGAAAACAAGCCTGGAATCCTACACAATAACCACAGGCGGCCGTGAAGCAAAGTGCACAACCACCCCCCCCTCCCCCTCCACCCCCCCGGCGGTTGTATCTGTGCCGTTTGTAACTTTGCCGTTGGAGAATCCGGTCCAAAACCATGGTTGGAGTGTTCTGTCAAGGTCATGTTTTGGAGTCTGTGCCAGGCTGGCAGTAACTGGCTCTCAGTATCATTTCTAATACACTCAAACCATTAACTGTAATTGCTAAGACTTTTTCTGCTAAGTGCCCTCCCAACCAGCAAAGTGCTGTTGGGTCAGTTTGGAGGTAATACCTGCCCTGGACCAATTTTGTGGGTTAATTATCTCAGAGCCGGTAACAATCTTCGGAGTTGCTATATTCTGATCTCTGCTAGTAATATGAACGTCTACTCGGTGTCAGGGGGACATTTTTAATCTTCGGAATACACACACACGAGCGCGCAGACAGTGCACACACATGCATGTGCGTGCTAAGATGCGCACACAGGTGGGACAACGATCTGCAAGCTGCTCGATAGATCTCAGATACACACACACACACACCGAGCACACACACACACAGCGATTAGCCAAATGGCCTGATTCTCCAGTGTTTTAATCAATTCTTGTTCTTTTCAGGGGCTCAGACAGCATATGCCACCACTGGCCTGCACTTCTGTCTTCTCCTCTGATCTCTCTCCGGAAGTTTCCGGCTCTCCTTCTCCATAGGCTCCCTCCAGCACACACGCTAAACCCAGACATTTAGCCTCGCTATGAGGATATATGGAATATGCTGCGTTAACGTTCCAGAGAGGAAGAAGAAAGGAGAGGCCAGAATGGGCTGGTCTGCCCAGGTCAGGTTCTGTTCTGGTTCTGGTCTGGTCTAACCTGGCCTGGTCCATCCATGTCTGGTCTGGTCTGGTTATGGTCTGCTTGAGAATTGACTTTGACCCGGTGAAGACATCGTTAAAGTAATGTCCTCGTACGCTCAGCAAGGATTTTCTCCGCACAGTTTAGCGTCAGAAGTCTCGGTGCTGGCCGGTATATTTAGGCTCTTGATTTAGCCAAGTACTGTGGGTGGAGAGAGAGAGAGAGAGAGAGAGAGAGTATGTGAGAGATGGAGGCAGAGAGAATATGCGTTCATCTACAGTAGATACTGGGAGAGAGACAGAGAGACAGAGTCACACGGAGAACGAGAGAGCGACAGCAAGAACAAGGGAGGAAAGGTCTGGAGGAGGTGACTGCAGATCTGAAGTCTGCTATATTCCTCAGTGGAGAAAAGAGATGGAAGTTAGAGAGAGAGATAGATTGAGAGAGGGTAGAGAGAAGGCAATAAAGACATAGAAGAAGAGAGGAGAGAAGAGAGAGAGGAAAGAAACAAGACAGCAGCATCAAAGTGGGTCAGAGGGAACAAGTCTTGGAGACGATATCAAAGACTTTTGCGAGATGGGTAAGCACCAGAAATGAATGTGTGTGTGTGTGTGTTGGGGGGGGGGGGGGGTGGGGGTTCACCTGTGTGCGCACACTCACATCTGCGCGCGCGCCGTCTTCCTGCCTGCGCGTGAGGGAGCGCGGAGACGGATGCGTTCCCCGTCGCAGCCGAAGCGCCCCTCGCCGCGGCAACGGGACGGCACGCCGCTGACTTCGCCCCCTCCCCCCCCCCCCTGTCCCCCCCGCCGCGTCCCCTCCTCCCCCCGCCCCCCAAGGACCCTCCGCGGCGCTCACAGATGGTCGGCTGGAGATGTGGGCGAGATGAAGGGAGGGGGGGGGGGGGGGGGGGGGGACGGGAGGGGGGGACGGGAGGGGGGGTGCGTCTAGACCCGCCGCCGAGATGCTGCATCAGTCCTGGGCTTGCGTCCCCATGGACCCTATCATTGTGCGGTACGAGGTGGTCTGGTAACCCTGAGAAGGTTCGCATGTTTCCTGGCAGGAGTTTCAAACTAATGGCTCGGGCGGCAGCAAGTACAGGCCTTCGATCTCAGCTCGTTCGGTAACGTGCGTGCGTGCGTGCCTGTGTGTGTGTGCGAGCGGCTTCACACTGATTTCCATTAAGGCTGAAGGAAAAGCTGTCTCCATCCCTCTCAGCTCTCCGCGAGGGTGTCTCCGGGTCGGAGGAATTAAGACGTGCCCCTGCTCTGCCTTAAGTGGGAGAGATAGGTGAGGAGAGGAGAGAGGGCGGGGGGGGGGGGGGAGTCAGGTGGAGGTGTGGAGGGCAGACAGAGAGTGGGGGAGGGGTGGACTCAGGCAGAAGATTTTGAGGGGAAAAGGATGGAGGAGGAGGAAGGAAGGAGCTGAAGAAGGGGTGGGGAGACGTGGTAATTGAGAGAAAAAGAGGGAGATGACAAGAAAAGAGAGGGAGTGGCGGGAGGATACATTGCGGAGAGGGGAAAAAGGTGAGAGATAAAGAGGTGGGGGGGGAGGTTGAAGAGAGAGGGATGAGGAGGTGTTTGGGGAGTGGAGGCGGGAGCAAATTGACTGCCTCTTGTCACCTGGAAACAGGCCCTAATTGGCCAATCAGCAGAGCCCAGATTGAGTCTGCAGTATGCTTTGACACCGAAGGAGCACCTGTCTCTCTTTGTCTCTCTCTCTCTCTCTCTCTCTGTCTCTCTCTGTCTCTGTCTCTCTCTGTCTCTCTCTCTCTGTCTCTCTATGTCTCTCTCTCTCTCTGTCTCTCTCTCTCTCTGTCTCTCTCTGTCTCTCTCTGTCTCTGTCTCTCTCTGTCTCTCTCTCTCTCTGTCTCTCTCTGTCTCTCTCTCTCTGTCTATCTCTGTCTCTGTCTCTCTCTCTCTCTCTGTCTCTCTCTGTCTCTCTCTCTCCTGCTCTCTCTTTCACTTTCTCTCTTTCTCTCTCCATCTCTGTCTCTATATCTCGCTCACACACACACTCACACCTGCTGCCATAACAGCACCTTCACCTCCTCATCTTTCATTTTCCGACTTTAAAGAACAGCCGGGGAGGGAAGCAGGGAGGAAAGTGGTTAGAAAGAAGGGCAGAATGTATCACTCCAGCATTTATGAGTGAGAGAGGGTTAGGGAGAGGGAGAGGGGGAGGGAGAGAGAAAGAGAGAGGGGGAGGGAGAGAGCGAGAGAAGGAAAGGGGAGGGAGAGAGAAAGAGAAGGGGAGAGAGAGAAAGACAGAGATAAATAGGCTGAGAGAGAGGTGGTGTGTGCGTGGTTGGTAGTGTGTGCGCGTGTGTGTGTGTGTGTGTGTGTGTGTGTGTGTGTGTGTGGTAGAGCCAGTCACCAGAGACACATGGCTTGGCAGAGCTGGTATGACAGAGGTCTTGTGGAGGGAGAGCATGTCTTATTTCCTGCTAGGTACGGCCGCTTCATGAACACACACACACACCGGACACACACACACTGGACACACACACACACCCAACGCGTGTGCGTGACACAAAAGTAGAACCTGGAATCTATGCCTTGAGCATGTCTTCAAAAGCACATACCCACCACACTGGACGGACACACACACACACACACACACACACAGACACACCACACTGGACACACACACATATACCACACACACACACACACACACACACAGAGAAACACCAAAGGGAGATGAATAGCTGAGGGGATGGAGGCTGACACAACACCGAGAGGAAGTAGGTCACATGGGAGGAGACGGGTCATCTAGGGAATAAGACTGGAACACTCCCAGACAATGGGACAGATGAACACACACATACACACACACACACACACACACACAAGCACACACACTGCATCCAGCAGGACAGTCTTGCACACGTAAATATGTCTTCTCCAAACACCACACACACGCAACTACACACTTTCCAAACACCACGCACACAAAAACGTACACTCACACGGATGCACACGCATACAGATTCTCCGAGCGCTGCTCGCACACACGCGGACATCCAACAACCCTGTCCAGCTCTAAAGGAACAGCCGACATGTGAGTAGGGAGCACAAATCAGCCAAGTCTGGTGTATCAGATCGCCACTGACGTCCCTCCTATAGCCATCCAGTAATGAAGCCATCTGGACAGGCCGCCAGCGAGCGTACTGCCTCAGGGTTCTACGAGGGCACTGAGGTGTGTGTGTGGGTGTGGGTGTGTGTGTGTGTGTTGTGCTGTCTGGTGTGGCACGCAGCCAGGATTCTGGATGCAGCAGTCAGACCCTCTCCGTAGCGTTGGTTTCCGAGCCGTGTGCTGTGATTCGACGGCTTGCCAGAGAGAAGGAGCTACAGAGAGACAGAGGTAGAGGGAGGGAATTAGAGAGAGAAGGGAGGGATGGAGAAAGAAAGGAGAGGGACGGAGAGAGGGTTACAGCCATGTGCGGATATTGAGAGACTCAGAGGGGTGAGAGAGAAAGAGAGATGGAGAGCGGGAGCGGGAGAGAGAGAGCAAACGAACGAAAAGGAAGGTGGACGGAAAGAATCGGACCCCACTACTCAGGGATTGGCTGTTCTCCAATTCTAAATGGCAAGCTGGACGGGGGAAATGTATTAGAGTGTGAGTCCATGGCTCACTACAGCCTCTCTCTCTCTCTGTCTCTCTGTCTCTCGCTCTCTCTCTCTCTCTCTGTCTCTCTCTCTCTCGCTCTGTCTCTCTCTCTTTCTTTCACACACACACACACAAACACATGCACACACACTCTCTCTCTCACACGCACACAAACACATGCACGCACACCACAACCAGAAGCAATCATGCACACACAAGGCAACGCCCACAATCATTCAAACACACGTGAACCCTGCAAACTCATCACACACACACACACACACACACATAGCCGCAACCCCCAAAACACATTTGCTTGAGACCTGCAGAGCATGTTGCACGAGTATCTGTGCACGTGACTAACTCTGCAGCGTGTGTGTGTGCACGTGTGTGTGTGCCTGTGTGTGTATGCTCAGAAACCAGCCAGAGAGAGAGAGCGAGAGACCACAGCCAGGACTGTGCTGTCCCAGCCTTACAGTCTCAGTGGTATTCAGGTCACATCCACCTTAGGTCTACAGCGCCATCTGGTGGACTGATCGCTCCCTGGTGGACTGAGATTAACCCCAAGTGGAGCTAATGTTTATACATATTGGCACTTAACTGGGGATAATGACAACTAATCTATTCAGCATCAACTATGCTTCCGTAGAAAGGGATTTAGAAAGGATGGATGTAGATTAACAACAGAGATCCAGATGGAATGTTCTTTGCTTTGGAGAGAGAGAGAGAGAGACAAGAGTATAGGTGAGAGAAAGAAAACTAGTCATTACAGTAAGAGAGGGATAGAGAGAAGGTAAAGAAGAGACAATACAGCAGACAGAGACAGACTGTCAGACAGTCAGACAGACAGACAGACAGAGCACTTTTATTTTTGCACCTAGTATTACAAAGTATCACTCTGAGAGGACATCCTAATTTACTCTTATCTGGCACTAGGTAACTGTGTCATATTTATTCCCTAAGAACACTGCCATATAGGACTGTAATTAAATTGATTTTTTTCACTCTGCATAGCTTTCTATTAAATCCTCAATATGAGAAAACACACCCCTCGCAAATATTCCCCTGGTAACGTATCGTTGATCTAATTTGGTTTTAGGAAATCCGTCTGCAAAGTAATCGTCTTTATTCCTGTTGTTGTTTGGGTTTCTGTTTCACCTGAGCTTGATTTGGAGTCACAAAGCTGATTAATCGGCAGTGATAACCAAGCTTTTTTTGCAGTTTTAGAGGGAGTGAAAGAGAGATGACGTGAGAGAGAGAACGAAAGAGATGTGTGAGAGAGGGAGAAAGAGATAGTGTGGGAGAGGTAAGGAGATAGAGATAGTGTCAGAGAGGGAGGGAGAGATAGTAAGAGAAAGGAAGGGAAAGAGATAGTGTGAGAAAGGGGAGGGAGATAGTGTGAGAATGGGAGGGAGAGAAAGAAAGAAGATAAATCTTATAAATAAATCGCTTTTTATCTCCATTGTCTGTAATTGTGATGAATCATCTCATTCATCATTCACTTCTCTTCCTTTGGTAAAGTATCATGACTGATTGTGGTATTAATGGGTTCCTTAACCTCAGTCAAATACCAGTCTTTCCAAGGTTAATTGTCATGGGCAGTCACTAGATTCAGATTTATTTATTTAATTGAAAACGGGGATGGGGGGTGAAGAAAAAGAAACGTCCAGTTTTCGTCCCCTCCAATTTCAGGCACACATTTACGCTGTTTCCCTGACGTGAGGTTGGATAATTAGAGAAATGGTGGAAGCGATTTCTCTCGTTTGCTAATTCAATTAGACGTCCATATGGCTCAATTGAGCAGTCATTATCAGTAGGTCTGTTGTGAAGTGGAACAGCAGTCAGATGTTGATCATTTGCACAGCATATTCACCATATGCAAGATATTTATGTGTGCGTGCGTGTGTGAAAACATTTAATCCTTCTTAGACACATGAACCTAACCAAAACCCGGCTGTTTTTATTATTTAAAGTGATAAAAAAAAAAAAAAAAATCCAATAAGAAACAGCTTGTTGTCCTGATCCAACAAGTAGTTTGTTGAGTTGCAGTTCCAACTCCATCCAGTAGGGGGTGGTAAAACACAGAAGGGTGGGGCAACTGACAGTGTGACTGTGGCGTTGAAATAACGCCGGGTACTTGGAAGAGTCAGATATCACTGTCAGCCGTCGTCAGGGCAAAAATTCCCACTTGTCAAAGAGGGAGGTAGAGAGACACACAGAGGGGGGAGAGAGAGAGGGAGACGAGATGGAGACAGAAAGAGACGTAAACAGGGAGAGAGAGAGGGAAAGAAGCGGAGAGAAAGAAAAGGGGAGAAAGAGGTGAAATGGAAGGTTAACCAGACTACGACACGGCGTCATGGCGTCGAAAGAAATCAACGGGGCATATTTAACAGGCACTTAGACCCTTACAACTTTATTTGTCATCCATTGGTTACAATGAATACGGACGCCTACCACAGAAATGCACTTCCAGCGTGTGACTCCAACACAACTGTGATTATCATACAAGACACACGCTCGACAACACACATTAAATATCTTCATTTTTTACAAAATAAGGATTAGTATGAGGAGACGAATCAGAAGCTTACAAAGCGTAACATGCGGAGAAAATATAAAAAATATACCTTTCACATTATTTTTTCTGTACAAACATCCATACACAGTTATAAATATAGAGTAGAAAAAGTGTATTTTTAAAATACAAAACTCAGATGTACAATTACATTGCTTACACTGTTTATACCAAGACCATGGAGATACAACACGACAGGTGAGTGATTCCTCTTCAATGGAGCAACAGTACTGTACATTATGAATGCAACACAATGTTCCTTTTTCCCGTCTCTGGTTCTACCATAGTCCCATCGGTGGAACCGTAAAGTGTGGGAATCTTTTCATGGTTTCTAGAATACGATTCAGCTCTTGGGCAAAAAATGCCAGGGATCATCTGCAAATCAAAGGCAGATGTGCTGAACATCTCTGGACATTTAAGTTCTCCGATTCCAAACGTTGTAAACAAGTTAAAGATTGATCGAATGATTTCAGAGCCATGCTAGTGCGATCTTAACTGGCGAGTCTAGTTATTGTTTTGGGGCTCTGACTGATGAAGTCTGCCCTCCCACAAAGACACCACCTGTCTCAATCCCAAAGATGCCGCCAGGTGATCGTCTAGTTCTGCCTGACGTCCTGGAGCAGTTTGTTGATCTCGTTGACCAATTCGCTGGCATCCATGACCTCATGTCTGCTTTCGCTGCGTTTCCCACCCAGGTGGCCCAGCCCGAGCACCGAATCAAACTCGTCCTCCTCGTAGTTTTCTGGGATCTCCTCCATGGCCGGCAACCATTTCAGATGTGGCGGCTGGGTGTTAGTGGAGGTGTGACACACTGGGCTGGGACCTGTGGCTCCGCCCCCTGGGTTCAGATAGTGGGTGTTGGCCGCCCAGGCCGCCACACCTGGCGGGTAGGCGGGACCTTTGCCCCCGGGCAACAGCCCCTTCCTGGAGTCCTGCGCCCCGTTGCCGTTCCCCACACCGCTTCCGCGCGGCTCCATCGGCGCCGTGGCGGCGGCGGTTTCGCTGCACTCGGCGTACGAATCGAGAGACGGTGGCAGAAGCCTCTGGAAAACGCTGTTCATCTCCGACAGCAGGGAGCCCGCGCCGCCCCCTCCTCCACACACATCGCCCTCCGCGCCCTCCTCCTCCCCGCCTACCTCCTTCCCAAAGGTGGAGAAGCTCTTGCGGCGCTCCGAGTCCACGGAGGTCTGGTCGTCATCCAGCAGGGGCTGCTGGGATTCCTCCCCGGGGATGTACATGTTGTTGCGGTAGTCGGAGGAGGCAGAGGCTGGAGAGGGCAGGGGGGGCATCCAGCACTGGTCCGAGTGGCCCAGGACACGACACTCCTCTGTACACAGTCTCATGGCTGGGGAGGGAGAGGGAAGGACATGGTTAGCTTTACTGTTGTAGAACGAGGAGATGAGAAGCAACAGGGCGGCGCGGGAGAGAGGTAAAAGGGAGAGAGTATGAGGGAGGGAGGTGGGTGGGTGGGAGAGAAAGACAGACGGAAAGAAAGAGAAAGGTGAAGCTCTTCTCCATGTTCCACCAGATGGAAGAGAAAGGACAAGAATCTGTTTAGCTTTTGTGTTCCCCAAAGTAAGGTGAAAGTACCGCAGGCAGAAGACCTTGAAAAACACGGTCTGCTCCACGCAATGCACTCACCTCCTTAAGACTAAGCATGCCCCAGACACTGAACAGACAACAGAGGGAGAGATGTTCCACAGCCCCCGCTGAGATCTCGCTCTCTAGAACCTTCCCTCTGCTCTAGATGTAATGAGTAGATATGGTTGATGGGGGGGAAGTTGTTTTCTGCCTTGTCGGGTCTTGGAAGGCAGATTTTTCCATTCCGAATAAACAAATGTAATCACGCCATTCAAACGAGGAAGTGAACAGTTAATCTCCCCCTCAATTGTCAATTTCCGTCCCCCCCTCCTCTCGCACTCACCATCCTCCCTACCTCCCTCTATGAAGAGAATATAACGGGGACGAGGGCAAAAACAGTGCGAGTCGGAATGGAGTGCCTCTCAGGGCACAGAGAGAAGGAGAGAGAAACGGAAAGAGAGAAAGAGAGGAAGGAAGAAGGTGGGGGGGGGGGGGGGGTGCGCTGAGAGAGAATAACATCATTCTAAAAGCAATTACTCTGAATTCTCCTCAGTTCAGACATGAAAGCTCAGCGCTGTCAGTCAAGGAACACGCCCCGCGGAACGCTGGCGACGCTGCGCCCATGAGTGGCAGGCGAGTCATTGCTGCTTGGGGAGCCCTTCTTACAGACACGGCTCTATCTCGAGGACAGATAGCGGGGGGGGGGGTGGAGGGAGGGGTGGGGGTGGAAGGGTGGGGGTGGAGGGGTGGGGGTGGAGGGGTGGGGGTGGGCGACGCGGGGTTACGGAGATATGCTTCTCCCGCCCGCTACCAGCGATATAAGAACGCGTGGAAATGAGAGCTGGGAGTTGAAATGAAGGGAATGAATGAGGGTTGAGCACAATGGGCATTGTGGGTGAGGTGCAGAAGAAGGGGGGGGGGGGGGGGGTGGGGGGGGGGGGTGGGGGGGTTTGACTGTATGAGTCAGGGTGTTCAGGTGATGGATGGCTGGGTGTTGGGTTGGCAGCAGTGCCTAATGCGGAGCTCTCCATGGTGCTGGCACCGATGCCACGCTGACGTCATGCTATGTGTGTTCCAAATGGACAACAGGGAGTGGTGAAATCCTAAACAGGCTAACAATCTGCTTTCCTATGAACCATATTTGGCGGGCATATTTTGGGGTTTGGGATTTGTTTGGGAAGATGTTCGAGAAAACGAATGGCACCCACTCAGATGATCTTGGGGTGTACTTAGTTGCACGTGCTGGATGCGATGGTGGGGCATCTCACCTGGGTGGAGTCTGTGGTGCAGGTCAAGATGGAGGAGGTCGGAGAAGCCCTCTCCCAGAAGCCTGTCGACAGGGGACTCGCGGCCCATGTCATAGTCGCTGTCCCCCGCCTCACTGTCTCCTCGTCCGCTGTCCTTTAAACTGAACTTGTCCATGTCCTGGAGGGCATACCTAACACACCCAAAAACACAAGCCGCTGACATTAATGAGCTGAATTCATTGTGTTTGTTTAGAATACGAGACAAGTTGTTCTTCAATGTTTAGAACTCAGCGAGTATGTTTTCCCTTAGTGATGCTGTGTGTGAAAGACATTACGCTGTTGAAACACCTGCTTTGCTATCGAGAGACACTGTATGTGTGGAAGTGTAGTTTAAGGTGCATATTTCTCCCGTATGAATCAATAGACAGCGCCTAAATCTGCCAGGCCGTGAATCAGACTGATCGATGGATTCACCCCGTCATAAAAGCTAGAGATTCAGCCGATGAATCAAAGACACTACAGGAGAAGATAGGATCCTCCATCTATCAAAAACTACTTCACAGGAGCTCCATAAATCTATTATACACACTTTTTCTGAATCTAAATATTGATAGTATTTATTTTTACTTCAAGCTTTTGTGGGGCTTGGGAGAATCTGCTGAAGTTGGCTGCCAACAGATTCATCACCTGAATCCATTCCATGACACTTTTTGAGTAAACGCAACCATAAGCCCTTATCTGAGTACAGAGAGCATGAAGGGTGCTGGCTGGGTTGAGGCATGCGTCTGACACGAGCACACGACTCAAACACACGACAAACACAACTAACACCATCCTGAGAACGTAGTGTGACGACGTGAAACGATGAAACAAACGAGTTTGGAACGAGTGATAGAAGGAAAGAGCAACGCACCCCCCACCACCACCACCACCACCACCCTCCTTCCCTCAGAAAAGAACTGGTTCATTCTTTGGGAGCAGGGGAGGAGGCTGGGGTGGGATGGGGTGGGGTGGGGTGGGTGGGTTGGGTGTGGTGGGGTGGGGGGGTTGGTGGTGGGGGGGAATTACCTGTAGCTTCTCGAGTATTTGTTGCCACGGAAACTGGGTCGGGTTTGGTACTGGCCCTGATGAAGCATGGACAGAAGCTGTGAGACTTGCTATATCGAAAGATAAACGAATAAAAAACAAAGGAGAAAGAAAAAGAGAGGGGGGGGGGATGAATAACGGATGGACGGTGGATGACCGCAAATAAGCACAGGCAGAACAACGACAGGACAAGATGGAGGACGGAACACTCAGCAGGAGACAACCAAGCAAAATGGATGACAAAACCCAAAGAGGATAATATGACGAAGGAGCCTAGATAACGATGGAGACAAAGGACTGGCAAATGTTATCATGACGATGGTTTAGAAAAAATGATGGATGCAAACAAGGTAAAGACATTAAAGACAAAGACTAGTGGAGAATCACTACACTATATTATTATGACTAGTGATCGCACCACACTATATACTTGATTGGCAGACTGTCAAAGATAAAAGCTTAGAGGCTACGAGATTTAAATGGATTCGGTGTGTGTGTGTGTGTGTGTGTGCATGTGTGTGTGAGAGAGAAAGAATGAGAGAGAATTTGATGGAATGTTCTACATAGGTGACAAAGACAGATTACTTTTCATTTGGGTGTGTGGGTGTGTGTGGGTGTGTGTGGGTGTGTGTGGGTGTGTGTGGGTGTGAGTGGGTGAGTGTGTGTGTGTGGACGTTCTTGCAGTCGCAGGAACACCATCTCACCTCCACCGGTGGTGTCGCATGAGTCAGCTCCAGAGCGAAGCTCTCCGGGATGTGATTGGACGAGATGGTCACCAGGCTGTTCAGCGATTGGCGGCTGTGGTGGCCCTGCCGGCTCCCTATCGCCACCCGCTCCATGGGGGGCGTGGCAGAGGGCGAGCGATGGTGTGCCCTTATAGGGAGGGTCCCGTTGACGGTGGGAACCAGCGTGATGTCGCCTTTGTGGATCTGCCTCGAGGGTTTCTTGGGGTGGCCCTGGTGGGTGGACTCAGCCACCCGGCAGTTGTAAGAATGTCGGGTGTCTTTCTTTTCCCGGCTGCAGCGAGCAGCGAAGGCCACCATGATGACCAAGAGGAGGGCGCAGATGGCGCCCAGGGAGATGATTATGATCAGGGAGGCGTCTATGGAAGACTCGCCCTGGTCGCTCACCGGGACGTGGTTCTCCATGTTCTCGTAGAGGGTCATCGTCAGCACGGCGCGGGCGCTGAGGCTGTCCGTGCCGCCGTCCCGCACCACCACGGTGATCTCGGCGTGCGGGCGGGGGAAGTCCTCCAGGCTGGCGTTGGCGCTGACCTCGCACGTCCTGGCATCGATGGCGAAGTAGCCGTCCTCGTTTCCCGCGGCGATGACGCACGTGAGCTCGGCGTTGACGCCCGTGTCGCGGTCGGTGGCGCGGACGGTGGTCAGCAGCTCGCCCTTCTTGGCGAAGCGTGACACGGGGACGTCGGCCGTGTGGTTCCAGAGCTGCGGCACCGCGATGACGGGCGGGTTGTCGTTCTCGTCCAGTATCGTCAGGACGACGGTGGCGTTGGTTAGCAACGGCGTCCTGCCGGCGTCCTTGGCTTGGACGATGAAGGAAATCCGACTGACGTCCTCGCGGTCGAAGGTGCGCAGGGCGTATACAGCGCCGTTGGACGGGTCGATGGTGACGTAGGTGGAGATGGAGCTTCCGTGAACCGCGTTCTCCACGATGGAGTAGCTCACCTGGCCGTTGGCGTCCAGGTCGGGGTCGTCGGCCACGAGCGAGGTGAGGTACGCCCCGGGGGCGTTGTTCTCCGACTTGAAGATCTCGTAGCGGCCCTTCTCGAAGCGCGGCGGGTTGTCGTTCTCGTCGGTCACGTGGACGGTGAAGTGTTTGATGGTGGAGAGGCTGGGGTCGCCGCGGTCCTCGGCCACCACGGTCAGGCTGAACTCCGACCTCTTCTCCCGGTCCAGGGACACGTTGGTGAGGATCATATAGTTGTTCTCGTAGCTCTTCTGCAGTTTGAAATAACCCTGGCCGTGGAGTTGGCACACCACCTCTCCGTTGAGACCAGAGTCCAGATCTTCCACCCTCACCAAAGCCACGAAGGTGTCCAAAGGCGAAGATTCGGATACATAAGCGGCCTCCTCTTTTCCCTGTGACATCAGATTGATGCTTATTTCTGGTTTGTTGTCGTTCACGTCCACGACTTTGACCGTTATCTTGCAGTGCGCCGGCATGGAGTTGGGCCCCATGTCCTGCGCCTGCACGTCGATGTCGTATGACGTCGCGCTCTCGAAGTCCACGCGCCTCATGAGCGTCAGGTGGCCGGTGTCGGAGTTGATCTTGAACGTTTCCATGATTTTGGGCGACACGTGACTGCTGAAGGAGTAGACGATTTTGGCGTTGGTGCCCTCATCAGCGTCAGTTGCGTTCAGGTCGATAAGCAAGGTGCCAACAGGTGCATTTTCTAACAGACTGATGACGTATGACGACTGGTCAAATACAGGGCTGTTGTCATTTGAGTCTGCAACGCTAATCTTCAGCAGAGTAGAACCAGTTCTGGGGGAACGCCCTTATCAGACGCCGTAAATAGGAGTTCATAACCTGAACGCATCTCTCTATCCAATTCCCTGAGCACCACAAGCTCCGAATATTTCGCTCCGTCTGGCCTGGCCTGAATGTCAATATTAAAGTAGTTGTTGGGCTCAAGAGAATATGTGTCAAGGGAGTTTTCCCCGACGTCTGGGTCGCTGGCGCTGTCCAGGGGAATGCGCGCTCCCACGGCCGCGCTCTCGGAGATCTCTAAGGGAATAACGGATCGAGCGAACTGGGGCGCGTTATCGTTGATGTCCAGCACTTCTACCTCCACGTGAAACAGCTGTAAATGTTCGGTCGGGAGGGTTAACACGTCGAATTGGATAGAGCAGTTAAGGTTCTTCTCGCATAGTTTCTCTCTGTCTATTTTGGTCCTGATGCTAATTTCTCCGTCTTGTTCGCGCACGGTGAGGAAGGACGTGCTGCCTCTCTGCATCGCCCGAAAGCGGAGGGACACGGTGCTGGGAAGTTTAGCTAAAACATCGGCCACGTCTTCTTTCAAACGGGCTATCACCGTACCGACCTTTTGCTCCTCGTAAACTTGATATTTCAACGTCTTACCGGACACATGCTGACTGACCAGAGTCAAAACTACAAGAAGTTTCCAGATTCTGATACGCAAGTGCCACTTCATTTTTCCGGATTCCATGGTTGAGCAAACGACTGTAAATTCGGCAGAAGTAATAGATCCAAAATAAAAAATAATGTATGTGAATAAAATAAAATGCGATTCCGGTTGATCAACTTAACACGTCTCGTGATCTCTCCAAGTATTTACTGTTGCATTGCATCAAATGAGCTCGTTCATTACAATTCAGGCTATCGATTTGCCTCCATTCCCATGTTGCCAGTTGTATCCAAACTGCTTGTCTCGCCGGAGACAAAGATGATGCCGGCACCTCTAATGCACTGGAGCATCAACTGAGAGCTGCATGAATCTGTGCGTCTCTCTTCCCTCTTCTCTCTCGCTCTCTATGTGCCGTGCGCTCTCTCTCTCTCTCTCTCTCTCTCTCTCTCTCTCTCTGTGTGTTTCTCTCTCTCTCTCTCTCTCTCTCTCTCTCTCTCTCTCTGATGCGTCTAGTCAGACAGCCTTCCCCAAAATAATCCCGCCTCAATCTAGCCTCACGACAGCGTGTCCCCTTTTCTCCTCCCCAGCAAAGACAAAACGTTTCCCTAAATCAAACGCTGGCACGGTGACCACTCAGAATTCCGTAAAGTGGGGGAGACAGAGAGGGGAGGAGGGGAAGAGAGGGCGCGGGTCCAAACTCCGCCCTTTCGGGTCCACTTTCTCCACTCTCACCCAGGCGAGCGTGCCGTGACAAAAGGCAACGGCGCAAATAACTCAGGAGAAACTTTCATTTGGCGCCGCTCGCCTGCATGGCTCTGTTCTTCAGGACAGGGTGCTTTACGAGCGGTTCGCTCCGGGTCTGTCGTGTAGACAGCTTGGAGATTGGACTAAGCCTATGAATTCTTCAAGAGTAGACATTTCAAATGATTAGGTGTCACCTAAAAGTTAAAAATATTTGCGTCCAAATCATGTTCGCTCGTCTTTCTATTCAGCTGTTCTGCAAAACCCAATCTTGCCAGACGGCTTGGTCGGTTTTATAGCCTATGAATGCATTTCATTTCATTGTACGTTCCTCTGGTTTATTATTCTGTGTTGAGTGAGCAGTTACAGCTCTGTGGACACCCTCCCTCCCTCCCTCCTCACAACTCTTCGATGTTGTTAAGCAAAATTTCACATGCGCCACCTCTTTTAATCTCTGCCCGTTTTAGGCGAGGGTATCTTGGGTAAGCCCTGTGGCAAATCGCGGTGAAAGGGAGCCCGGTTCTAATGAATGCATTTAAGAGTTGGTCACGCCAGCAGACATGTCGGTCCCGCGTCCATAATGCTGTTTTTACATCCCTCACATTCTGCATGACAGATTTGTTGATGCATTCACCACTTTTACTGCACCCCCCCCCCCCCTCACACACACACACACACACACACACACATTATCATCATGAATGGAGACCCGTGCATACGAAACAGCCTCCAAAAGATGAACGTGCGCAAGTGGGGACTGCGAAATCCCAAGACCATCTGGCGAGGTTTGTCTGGCACCGGGAACTGGTCATTACAGGCGACATTACAACCCCTCAGAACCGGGAGGAAATTATCAGTCACGGGGGGGGGGGGCTCAGTGTTCCCAAGACAATAGCTCATCCAAGTGTTCTGCTATTTTTTTCTTTTTCGAGGTCGGATCCATAATCTCATATTCAGCCAGTGATGCAACTTTGTAACAAGGCAGTCATTTTTTAACAGTGATGACGTCGCGGTTGTATTGACCCAACATTTGGTGCAACTCAATGACTATGTCGATTGTGAAACAATTAGGCTTTTATTGGGGATTTGGAATTGGGCAATTGTTCGTTTGGAAACATGTAGGCTAGATGAAATAACTTGTAGCCTGCATGGTTGCTATAGTAGCCTAAACTTCCTTTTTAATATGAGAGTATAAAAATAACCATATCCCATGAGGACGGTCGCTGAGTATTCTTTTGGCTAATGCATGTCACTAGATAATTCGTTTAAGCTATGCGGACTTTCCATTTTAAAACATACATCTGACGAAATTGGACAGGCGATTCAGACATTTGCATTGGGAATTCCCTTAGTCCCATATGCTGTTTGGAAAACAACGTGCGCATTTGACCCCACTAGCTGAAGTTGACGCTAACAGTTTTTCTCCCTCTCCCAGTCCATTCATAAGTGTCTAAGCTTGTATTCCTACTTTGCACATTTCTGTGGCTTCTTATTTAAACAGGTTTGATACAGACTCCGCTTCTCTAGGTCTCCAGAACGCTGCACAAAGCGCTAATGCAATTATTGCTCGCGCCCCAGAGAACTAATCACATTTGGAGAACAAAAGGCGCCAAAAGTCCTCCGGAGTTTATAGAAGGTGGAGAGAAAAAAGAAGTGGGGGCGATAGGGAATGTTTTAAACTCTCTGTGTGAAATCAAACCATCATTTTATGGAGGAGTTTTAATCTGTACGGCAGATGGAAACTTAATACGTTTAGGCACGCTGCCCCCCATCAAAAGCGCCGGCCCCATCTTTTATTTCTCCATTTTGAGTTGGTGGACAAAGTAAAAATGCGATTCAACGCATTATCCGTTATTAGGTCTCGTGAAACAGGTGCTGGATTTAGCTACTTCGCTTGTGTGACGGATTAAATGTTTTCCCGCGTTTTGTAATAATTTAACATACAAATAACCTAACGAATAAAGCCACAAGCACGAGACAACACAAGCCAGACGCAACCCCCCCCCCCCCCCACAAACAAACCACCAACAAGTAAGTAGTATCCCCAGCTGAATTAGTCTAAATTAATGGGTGCCTAACAAAGTACTTGTGTGTCGGGAGCTTGTAGTCATAAAGTCATGACGCGAATTAAACTTCTGTCCTCAGTGTCCAACGCTACCTTCTCCCCCTCCCCATCAACAATGGACGCAGCAGGTGGAAGAGCCCCTTCCCTGCTCGGAGTTTTGGAGTCAGACGGAATGCGCCTCCATGCATGTCCCTGCGCTCGTGTGAGGTGAGGAGCTGCGGCCACAAACGCCACTGCTGTTCGGTTGTAAAGGCACGCGAGCATCTGTCGCCTCGTCTGACTGCATTGTCATTCATTCAATTAGCGGTCCAGGGTAGCTTCCAAAGGAGGTGTGTGTGTGCATGTGTGTGTGTGTGGGTGTGTGAGAGAGAGCTTTTGCTTTTCAGCAGCGATGATCCTAAGACCTTTTCTCCCCACATCACAACAATGGTCTTTGTTATTCCTCCCAGAACCATCATCTCCTCCGATCCCTCCCTCCCCTTTCTTTTCATTATCAGCCGTGTTGGCTTTTATTACTTTATGACTCGTTGGTCACAAATGAGGTTTTCGTCCAGCTCGCCAGAAGGAAATGGAAACATTGGGTTGTTAGCGCACAAGGCAGTGCGCATGTTTTAGGGATTGGCATATTGGAAGTCGTGTCAGCAGTTGGTCGACATGTTTACGGCACGGCCAGAAAATAAAGGTGTGATCAGTGCGGCGTTAATAGAGACCCCACGTCTGTTGAGCGCAACAACTTCACAGCCAACGACGAGAGACTGCTGATCGTTTTGAATTGTGAACGCAGCAGTTATTTTACCTACCGGCTGCAGTTTGAACGTGTGTATCTCTCTGACGGTATTTTCGAACCCTTTTCTGAGCGATGCCATGAAGACCTGCGTCTCCATTTCAAAGGGCTGAAGTTCTAATGGTGGTTTTGGTTGTGATGACGACAGTGAGCAGGCTGTCCATTATCGCTCCCTGTCTGGCCTTGCTTTCACATGATCCATACCAAGCTGCCTCCTGGTGATTCTCTCTCCCTCTCTCTCTCTCTCTCTCTCCCTCTCTCTCTCTCTCTCTCTCTCTCTCTCTCTCTCTCTCTCTCTCTCCCTCCCTCTCTCTCTCTCTCTCTCTCTCTCTCTCTCTCTCTCTCTCTCTCTCTCTCTCTCACAAACACACACAAACAAACACAGAGAGAGACAGATGGATGATTGTATATGCACATACTGAAAAACAAACACGCAGCACAGTATCTACACATGCACACACTAACCAAATACCCCTGACAGTCACGAGGTGCTGGGGTGCACTGGGTCCTGACCGCACTGTCGTGACACACACACACACACTTTGACTCACAGACACACCCTTCAGGAGAAATCAGGAAGACAATAATCAAGACAGCGTTTCCTCCCCTCCTGTGAGGGCCCAGGGCCTCCGCACATCCACCCTCCCCTCCTGTGAGGGCCCAGGGCCTCCGCACATCCACCCTCCCATCCTGCCACATCCTGTGGGCATAGCTGTCTCTGTAGCTCTCTGCAGTACCTGAGCACCAGCCACACACTGAAGCTCAAGGCATCTCAGTCCATCCCAGTCAAATCACCAGGCTCCTTGAACAGGAAAACCCACCGAGTCCCCTCATGGCAAACGAGCCTTCATCCATTTGTTAGCTGTGTGTTAATGCGCTTAATGAGGCCGTTAGCTCCATTTACATTCAGCAGCAGACGCTCTTAGTTTGCGATAGTCGTCATCGGTTAGTGGGGTTAGTCTGAGGTAGAGGAAGGGCCTTTGCATGTAGTGCACGTCTAGGAGTGACAGGCAAGTTGATGATTGCCTGCCCGCCCACCCCCCCCCCCCCTTCCCCCCCAACCCCTCCCCCGCACCATCCGCCTGGTGTTGTGGCATCAGTCCCCCAGTAATGACTGGCAGCTAATTTGGGGCACTGGCATTAAGTGGGGGCTGGAGTAGTGAAATAGAGAGAAGTTGTAGTACACAAAGTCTGGGTCGACATGCCATTTCAGAATGGGGACAAGGAAAGCACATCAGTTATTTTAATCACCTATCCATATGTGTAAGGATTTGACTAAAATAAGGCTGATCTACGTCGATTTTTACTTTTCCTTGGAAATTCAATCAGGCACTGTTTGTCTTTGTATTGCGGCCAATGAACCGTGGTCTGCAAACACGAGTTTAAAACTGTGGTCCAAAATATTCTCATTTGTTAGCAACTATTAAAGAGTTTTACGATTTGAAACTCTGTCGGCGTGAATGGAAAACATTCCTAAACTCTTCAGAAACGACTTTCCCGTCATGTTTTGTGTGTGTGTATGTGTGTGTGTGGAGTTCGACTATTTTCCCAGCATGTTTCTGATTATGAAAGTATAATATGCCAGCTTGTAAGTGACGTCCTCCAGACACAGCTGGAAACAAAGATACAAAATGGAGGTCTTGTTCTCATCTGGTACCAATAACTACGTTTGCCTGTTGGTAACAATGGATAATGGAGAACTTTAACCCAACTACAAGATCTGCAGGACACAGCCAAACTGGAAACAGATCACTCTGGCATGCACGTACACACACACGCGCACACACATACACACGTGCATTCACACATGCACACACACGGTACTTACTAACTAGCTCAGTACTTTTTGTTGTTGTTGTTGTGTGTGTATATGTGTGTGTGTGTGTGTGTGAGAAGGGGGGGAGGTGGGGGTGCTTGTCAAGGGCCCCTGTATGTCGGGAGGCGGCAGGGGGGGGTGAGGGTCACTCATTCCACCGGCTGAACGGCACGACACAAAACCCCTGTTGTTTCCCCCTCGCCCTCAACACTCTAGATGGATGAAGGTGAGGAACGTGAGCTGTAATAACAGCCACCCGCACTTAGGCTGCTCTGTTTTAAGCCAGACGCCGTAAACCATATCGCAGAGGGCCGCTTCCGAAGGGAACCCTGAGCATGTTACATGCTTAAGTGCCCCCTCCCTCCCTCCTTCCCTTCCTCTCACCCTCCCTCCCTCCCTCCTTCCCTTCCTCTCACCCTCCCTCCCTCCCTCCTTCCCTTCCTCTCACCCACCCACCCTCCCTCCCTCCCTTCCTCTCACTCTCCCTCCCTCCCTCCCTTCTTCCCTCCTTCCCTTCCTCTCACTCTCCTGCCCTCCCTCCCTCCCTCCCTCACCTCCCTCCCTTCCTCTCACTCTCCCGCCCTCCCTCCCTACCTCCCTCCCTACCTCTCACTCTCCTGCCCTCCCTCCCTTCCTCCCTCCCCCCCTTCTTCCCAGAGCCTTGCTGGATTTACGGTTCCCAGGGACGGGAGAACCGTGGGGAGCTGTGAGAATGGAGATGAGGATTGGAGGAAGTTTGAGGTGGACTGGGGAGGATGAGGAAACGGCAGAGGGGTGGAAGCGGGTGATGGCGGGGGACGGAGGATGGAGCAAGGGAGGGAGGATGGAGCGAGGGGGGGAGGATGGAGCGAGGGAGGGAGGATGGAGCGAGGGAGGGAGGATGGAGCGAGGGAGGGCGTAGGTTTGGTCTCAGCTTTGGTGGGAACACCCCCCCCCTCTACCTTTAACCCTTTATTAGTTTACTAAAATATTGGTGAGGACAATTTTGGAATCTTGAAATATTGGTGGGGACTAGTACCTAGTGCCTCCCCCCCCCGAAAAATAAATAAAAAACCTACACCCATGGGAGGAAAGAATGGAGGAGAGGAGGGGAGGGGAGAGAAGGAAGAGAGCCGTGATGGATGGAACGGGTGGAGGGTGGTGGTGGACAGGGGATTAAAGGTATAAAGGGATAGTGAGGGGGACTGGGGGGACGAAGAGAAGGAGCGCGGTGGGGCCCCTCTTTTTCTAATTACTCAGCCCTTTTACATGTTTCTGGTTGAGGTCGGTCTCCATGGAGACACACACTTTCCCCCTTCTCACTTAGGTTTAATGGAAAACAGGTTTCAGGAATCAATGTTGTTTAGACAGGCTAGCTTTCAGGTTTGGTATTCAGGTTTGGTCTTCAGGGTGATGTTCATCTTCGGTGTACTGGTTAAGTGTTCCAGTTTGGTTTACTGACTAGTCACATGACCCATGACCCATCTTGTATGTTCTTCACATGTTAAAGGCCTTAACAACCATCAGAGATGACATTTGAGATAACACTCACTCTGGACTTCAAAAACGTAATTTTCCTGCTAATTACCGTGGAGTGAGCAATTCTGCCGCCTACAAGATGTGATTTATGAACGAAGCGAGCCCTCATCACTTTGACTAATCAACCGGCGTGTTTTGACGAGTTTTGCAGGTACTTTGAGACAGATAGGATCAGGTTTTCGTCTAATGAGCAATAAATTCAAATCAGAGCTCTGCTGCGTGGAACACAAATGAGCAAATAACTTCCATCAGATGGTTTTTCTGATGTTGCTCTCGATAAAGCGTCCTGTCTGGCACGAGGTGCAGAACGCAAAAGATGCTGTGTTGAAGGAGGACGCTAACACGACAGGTTCCTTAAATCAGGATAAAAGCGAAGGATTAGTGAGAGAGAGAGAGAGAGAGGGAGGGAGGGAGGGAGAGAGAGGGGGAGGGTGGTAGAGAAAGAGAGGGAGGGAGAGAAAAAGAGAGAGAGGGAGAGAGACAGAGAGGGAGGGAGAGAGAGAGAGGGAGGGAGGGAGAGAGAGAGGGAGAGAGCGATAGAGAGAGGATTTCAAAGGAAGCACAGAATCTGTCTCTCTCTCTCTCTCTCTCTCTCTCTCTCTCTTGCTCCCTCTCCCTTCCCTTCCGTCTTTTCATCAGCTAAGGAAGGTGTCCACCACCGCTGCAGTGTCTGTCACTTTCCAATTAGTTCGTACCTGCTTTTGGGTTTGAAGTAGATAAGACTCAGTAGATAGAGCTCAGCCACAGCATATCTCTGTTCCCTCTTGTCACACGCACACGCACGCACACTTACACACATGCACATTTACACACACAGAGCCTTACTCCCGGGCAAGGGATTTTACCCCTGCTTCCGTAATGCACAGACAGAGTAGCAGGTAGACAGGCTTGTTCAGAGGGTGGGGGGGTGCGGAAGGAGAAGCCTGCGTCTGGAGCGCGTTCCTCCGAAACCGACGGCTTTAACGATGCCTTTGTGTGTGTGAGATCGGACTGAGTGCCCCGACTGTGTGCACGCCCGCCTGGATGAGTGTGTGCGTGTGTTTGTGCGCATGGGGTGGGTGGGGGTGGGGGGGGGGCACTGACACCGTGGCCCCCTCCAGACTGTTGAATAATAAAGGTCCATTCAGCCTCTCTCTGGGTGACAGCATGAAAGGACCAGCCACGGAGAGGGGGGGGGGGGGGGTGAGAGGTGGGAGGCTTTGTGGGAGGTAAGGAGCCTCCCCACCCTCCCCCCGTCCCCCCTGTCTCCCGCTCTCCTACTTTCTTTCGGCCCCCTTACTCCTTCTCCTCTTCCCTCCGCCTCAGCCCGACTTGAACTCCCCTTTCCTGAAGTTCTCTCTCTCTTCCAGCACCCATTCTCTCATCCCCGACACGCTCCACCCCCTCTATTTTTCTCTTTCTCTGTCTCTCCCGCTCGTTCAATGCGTTCGCCGCTGAGGACGTGATTACGGAGCTTCTGCCTTGATTAAAACCACAGATAATTAACTGAATTGAGATCTGCCGGGCGCGCGCGTGTGCGTGTGCGCGCGTCACAGACAGGGATAGAGACGCGATCGAGTTCTCCCGTTGCTTGCGTGGGATTGGCGGTCTGCATGCGTGCACGTGTGTGCGGATTCTGGTTTTAGAATCACCTTGACATACTAATGAGACGTTTTAGAAAGTTCTGGAGAAGTGCTAACAACTACTCTCACACTGAAAGGCGCAGTCTTCTCAAGAAGATTCCTCATGGAACCTGATTATATGAATTAGGAGAGAGGCTTTTATTTTTTCTTCTTCATCCACCAAAGTGGTCTTTTTAGAGCTAGAAAATGGTAGCCTTAGTAGGCTCATTTTCTCTAATTTTACAGCCTGAAAAGAGCAAAATTCTGCCATCTGGGACTGATGAGCATTTTTTGGGGGCGCTGGTAGAAAGCGATTTCAAGGAATGTGTCAAGATGAGATTCATGCTTTGCAAGGATGAATGATGACATTGAACACAATCGAAAAACCAACATGTAAAAATGTAGTTTGATACAGGACTGTGGTGCTTCGTTATAGGCATACTAATGTGACAACGAGGGTGGCAACGTTTCTGTATCCTACGCACGTGAATCCTATTGTCTTAAAAGAAGTCACCAGGTTAAATTAATAGAAAATAAAGATGAAATACAATAAAAAAGAGGGCATCCGTACAGTTAGTGCCCTGTTTTTATTGTATTTCATCTTTATTTTGTATTCTACTTTATCTTACTCTAATATATGTTCTATGTTTGCTCTTTCCTGCCACTGTGAATTCCGTGTTTGTGTATCTTGTATGGCGATTAAAACTGATTCTGATTCTGAGGTTAACTTCTCCCTCTCTATCACCGTCCCAGTTTCTCTCCACCTCCCCCAACCTCTTTCCATCTCTCCCCATCTCCCTCACTCCTCACCTCCCGTCCTCTACCCTGTTGTCTACGTCTCTCCTTATCTCTCTCCATCTCCCCCTACCCCTACTCAGATCTGTCCATCTCCCCCTACCCCTACCCAGATCTCTCCATCTCCCCCTACCCCTACCCAGATCTCTCCATCTCCCCCTACCCAGATCTCTCCATCTCCCCCTACCCCTACCCAGATCTGTCCATCTCCCCCTACCCCTACCCAGATCTCTCCATCTCCCCCTACCCCTACCCAGATCTGTCCATCTCCCCCTACCCAGATCTCTCCATCTCCCCCTACCCCTACCCAGATCTCTCCATCTCCCCCTACCCCTACCCAGATCTGTCCATCTCCCCCTACCCCTACCCAGATCTCTCCATCTCACCCTACCCCTACCCAGATCTCTCCATCTCCCCCTACCCCTACCCAGATCTCTCCATCTCCCCCTACCCCTACCCAGATCTCTCCATCTCCCCCTACCCCTACCCAGATCTCTCCATCTCCCCCTACCCAGATCTCTCCATCTCCCCCCTACCCCTACCCAGATCTCTCCATCTCCCCCTACCCCTACCCAGATCTCTCCATCTCCCCTACCCCTACCCAGATCTCTCCATCTCCCCCTACCCCTACCCAGATCTCTCCATCTCCCCCTACCCAGATCTGTCCATCTCCCCCTACCCAGATCTGTCCATCTCCCCCTACCCAGATCTCTCCATCTCCCCCTACCCAGATCTGTCCATCTCCCCCTACCCAGATCTCTCCATCTCCCCCTACCCAGATCTGTCCATCTCCCCCTACTCAGATCTCTCCATCTCCCCCTACCCAAATCTGTCCATCTTCCTCATCTCTCTACAGATCTCGTCACCTCTCCATCTCTCTTCATCTCAGACATAACCAGACTCATAGATCTACCTGTTCTGATGAAGCCAATCCGTCTGTGAACATTGATTAGGAAGCACGTGATGAAAACTGGATAACAAAACCCCAGTCTGTATTTGCGTGTGTGTGTGTGTGTGTTTGCTTTCCACACAGACACTGTAGGCATGCGGTAATTGCCTTAAAAGGCACATCCATTTTCACGTCGGCGCTTTCAGCCAGGTTGCCATTAGGGGTGTCGCAGCAGTGCATGTGCACGTGCGCATGCGCACACAGACATACACATACATTACACACATATACACACACACACACACACAGCTCATTAGAGCCTTCCGTTCATATTTTCCCGGTTCCCACCTCATCTGTATCCACTCGTCTCACCATCATCCACACCATTCTTAACACATACAAACACACACACACACACACACACACACACACTACAGTGACAATATGTTCGATGTGGACCAACAATACTGCAAAAGTGGTGTCTATAGCTTCAGTGGCAGTAAGCAGTGTTAATGAACTGAGATGGAGATGGGGTTGTTGCTGCTGTTGCGGTGGTTTCGTGCATCTGGCTTGAGTCGTGTCTTTGAAGTTGGGTGGGAAATCTTTCATTTGCTTGCTGCATTCCCCCGAATGTCTGCCCTTTGAAAAGGCTTTTCCTGTGATTCTGAACACTGAATCTGCTTCATTAGTTTTCGTTTTTTTTACATCGCTGCCATCTTTACTGCATTTTCCCCCCCTCCTCTTCATCTCTCCTCCTTCTGCCCCTCTCCTCTTTTCTTCTCTCTCTCCCTCTGCTTCCCTCTATTCTCTTCCCCCCCTCCCTCCCTCCCTCCAACCAAACCATGGCCCAGTTCTTGGAGCCAGAGCCTGGGGTTGGATGGTGTCTCTGGGCTTGCTGCTATCAAAGGCAGCGTTGGACCACGTCAGCGTTTAAACCTTTTCTCACCTCTGAGCCGGGCGCCACAGGCGAGCGAGGGGGGCGCAAGGCAGCACGCCTCACTCCTGATCCAATCAGGGATGACTGAAATGGGTCAGCCGGCTGCACACACACGCACGCTCACTCTCACACACACACACACACACAGTGTGTTTGTTACCCCAGGTGGGGGGGGCTGACCTGTGCTGAAACGCCAGCAGGTTGGATTTGCCCATCTGACTGATACACACGCACACACTGTGGTAAACAGGATGAGAGGGGCAGGGGATGGACCACAGAGAAAGCTCTATCCGGGCTGGTGCGGCGGACGGGGGATTTCATGTCTGCCAATTATGGCGATGAGGAAGAGGAGGAGGATGGGGATCGTGCCGCCGCCGAAGATCATAAGAAAAAAGGAAAACAAAGATGGCGTTGACGAGGATGAGGACGCTCTCAGCGACGGCGATGAAGACGGATGGACGTGAGCCGACCCCTTGTGTCGAGCGTGCTCACATTGTTCCACTGTGCCCTCATCCCCGCCCCCCCCCCCCCCCCCCCCCCTTCCACCACCCCCAGCGAGCCCCATCGCTCTTCATCATCCCAGCGAGTCAGACAGGCTGAGACAGAATGGGAGAAAAGGCCCTCTCCTCCACCCCCCCCCACCCTCCTCTCCTCTACCCCCCCTCCTCTCCCCCCCACTCTCCACTCCTCTCCTCTACCCCCCACCCACCCACCCTCCTCTCCCCCCACCCTCCTCTACCCCCCACCCTCCTCTCCCCTCTCCTCTACCCCCACCCACCCTCCTCTCCTCTTCCCCCACCCTCCTTTACCCCCACCCTCCTCTCCCTCACCCCACCCTCCTCTCCCCTCTCCTCTACCCCCACCCACCCTCCTCTCCTCTTCCCCCACCCTCCTCTACCCCCACCCTCCTCTCCCCCCACCATCCTCTCCCCTCTCCTCTCCCCCCACCCTCCCCTCCTCCCCTCCTCCCCCCCCCCCCCCACCCCACCACCTCCCTTTCAGCGCTCCCCAGGACAGAAATCAATTTCATCATCCAGGGCCTTGGCCGGCCGAGCAGTCTGCTTAGTGCCTTTAGCGCCCCCGCGCCCCCCCCGCACCCACACACAGCCCCACCCCATCCCCGCCCCACCCCTCTTTAGTTCGTCTGTCGGCTACAAAACTCCCCCCCCCCTCCTCCCTCACCCGAGCCATATGGCAAATGAGAGAGACCCAGGGTTGTGAACGGGGGGGTGCAGGGGGAGGGTGTGAGGGGGCACGGGGGTGGCGAGGAGGGGGTGGGGGGGACGTTGACCCTCCCTACAAAAGGCCCCTGCCTCATCAATGATGTCCCATGAATACATGGGGACACGCCGGATGAATGGGACCTGTGGCCGTGGCAAAGTTGACTTTCGGAGGAGGGTGTGTGTGTGTGTGTGTGTGTGTGTGTGTGGAGAGAAAGAGAGGTCCTTACAACCGTCCCACAGGGAGACACAAAAGACAGCCGGGTCGGCTCCATAGGAACACTGGTCTCTCAGTCCACAGAGAGAATCTAATTAACCTACATTGACAGGCAAGAGAAACCAGGGGGGTGCACAAAGACAACATTCCTTATGTGGAGAGCGTGTGTCAAGTGTGTGTGTCTGTGTGTAGGGAGCGTGCGATGTGTTTGCAGTCTTATTGCGTGTGTGTGTGTGTGTGTGTAAGTTCCGTAACATCTACAGGTTACAGGAACATAAATGAAGGACGACAGTCTTGTTGCTGGGGAGTCACTTGGCTCAGCGGTTAAGGCGTTGGGCTAGTGATAGGAAGGTTGCGAGTTTGATTCCCGGCCGTAGGTACATGACGTGTCCTTGGGCAAGGCACTTCACCCTACTTGCCCCAAGGGGGAATGTCCCTGTACTTGCTGTAAGTCGCTCTGGATAAGAGCGTCTGCTAAATGACTACATGTAAATGTTTCTCCCTGTTATACACGTCGCTTGAATCTGACCTAACACAGAACACAGAACCATTAGAACACGGGGACCGTGTTCCAGCTCTCCACTCTCTCCAGTCTGCTTCAAAGATAAAGATTTCACTTCGTTGCATAAGATTTGACCGTTCCTTTCCCTTATCTCTCGCTCTCTCCCCGTATCTCCCTCCTTGTATCTCTCTCTTGCATGTTGACTCATCTTTGAGATCAAAAGCCGGCAAGCTTGTTGCTACTGTTTGGTGTCACACTGACAAGAGAACATGGTTGCTGTGCATGTGTGTGTGTGTGTGTTCTCGTTCCCTGCCGATTACTGCGTGAGTTTCAAAGCCTGGACGTACTGACAGACTCAAGGGCCGAATTTTAGGACCCCCATGCCTTCCTCTTTCTCTCTCGCTTTGTGGTAGGCGGCGTGCTTGCGCACGTGCCAGTGAGTCAATGTGAGCGTGTGTGCGTCAACCATGTGTGTTGACTCCATGTGTGCATGTGTTTACACTGGGTAGGCTCCCTCGATGAATACGAGGGCTGGAGTCGCAACCGATCGTCCTGAAGCAAGAAGCTACAAAAAAAGCAAGAAAAAAGGGGGTTTCTTTTCGCTCAGTGTCTGTCTTTTCCCCGCTTTCATCTCTTAACCCCTTTCCTAAACTTTGCTCTGCGTTTTTTATGTATTTTCTTCCTTTCATCCCTCCCTATCTCCCTCCTTCCATCCTTCCCTCCTACTTCCTGCTTTCTGTTTGCTATTTTCAATCCTTTTCCACGCTTATTTTCTCCTTCTGTTGATCTCCCTCGTCTCTCTCCTCTCCCTCTCTCCTCTAATACGGTTAATCCCTCCTTTCTTTCTTCCCCTCCGTATCCTTATCTCCTTCTACCCTCCAACTCCCGTGTTGACACTTTCCTACTACTCCTACCTCCCTCCCTCCCTCCCTCGTCCACTTACTTTCTCCCTCCCTCTCTCTCTCTCCCCCTCCCTCTCTCTCTCTGTCTTTCTTCCTTTCTCCCAGTCTTTGTCGTTCCCCAAGCTCTCTCCCCTACCTCCCTCTAGCTCTCCTTCGCTCCCTCCCTCCCTCCTCAACCACATCTGTTGGTGTGACTCGGGTCCGCGAGGTCCCTGCCTTCCTTTATCTCCGACACACATCCCTCCATCCTCCCCTTTCTCTTGTTTGCGTTCGTCGCTCCGCTCATACTGAATGCCTCCCAGACAAAAGCCCAGAGAAGCCCTCAGCCAGAGAGAATAGAACAGTTGGCCCATTCACTGTGTGATTTTGTGCGTGTTTACAGCCTTTCACGCCAATAAACAACAAGCGTAAGAACCCCTCATCATACCGGCTGACCTGAAACTTGTTTAGACCGTACGGAGGCACCGGCGCCGATCCACACAGTGCTCGTCATGGAAACAGACCCCGTCACATGACCCGAGACCGCTTAGACCGCCAACCCACGACGTCGTCATCCAAACCGCCCACGCCGATCGCCAAGGAAAGCAGCAGCGTTTCCACCTCGCCAGCGGACCGAACCCCGGCCGTTTTCGCTGGCTTCTTTCCCGCCCCGCGGGTTCACGAAAACGTTCGCTAATTTGGGGGTTTGTCACAGCCTTAACGGAGATTTATGGTGCGCTATAGTGCGTTAACAAAGACAAAGGCATTTCGCTGTGGCGAGGAGGAGCTGCGCGAGCCGTGCTAAGTGTGATGAGTGAAGGCTCTACTGTAGGGGTGCGAGTGGGGGCGAGGGGGGGGGTGGGACTTGTGTTAGGAGGGTGAGACGTTGTTTAGAAGCCATTACAGTCCATCCACACCTCCTCTCGCTCTTCTGTCGCTCCCCTCAAGGTTGTCGCTCTCTCTCTCCGCTCGTCCCGTCTCTCTTTCGGTCCCTGGGGACCCCCGGACCATCCCGGATCGGATCGCTATCGGCCTGTCTTTCTGTGTCCTCCACTTTCGGTGTCCCCCCTCTCCCTCTCTCCCTCTCCCCCTCTCTCCCCCCCTCTCTCTCTCTTCCTGTCGTGTTGCGGCGGCGGTGGCGATGCGATTAGGATGTGCACGTGTAAATCTGTGCGAGGCTAATTGCGTTGGCTGAACGCATGCCTAAAATCACTTTCATAAAAGAGCCTTTTAGCATTGTCCCGGTCGCCACAGCAACACCATTAAAAAGCGTCGGGAACAAATGGGCACTCAGATTAGAAGTGCGTGCGCGCCCCGCGTGCGCGCGTGTACGTGTGTGCGCATGACTCTCTCTTACTTTTAACGAGGTGTGCAGGTACGCACAGTTCGCCTCGTACAACCTGATTAAACAAGCCTGATAAAACGACTCTAAACACGTTTATTTCTTCCTGCTTCCTTTAGAACACTTCAACAGCCAATGGGAATGAATCATGTCGAGCTTAAGCAGACAGAACAGCATCCTCCTCAGTCAACGATGCGTCCTTCATCCGAACAGTATCCTCTGTGGAACTGCAGAAACAGGGAATAGATGGCGTTCCACGTCTTTATCACGAAGATGGGAGTCTGCTGTGTGGATAAACCCTTTCATTATTGTTGCTGTAGCGCTGCACTGGAAAGAGAAACCGAGGGAAAAAATGAATTATATATATGCGAGCCAGGTTTAAGGTCAAACCGAGTAAGATACGTATTATGAACTCTTTGTGGAAAGAGTCTTACTGACACCCCTCCATGTCCTTCTGAGGATTTCGACTGGAGATGAGGAAGAAATAACAGAAAGAGATCTCTTTATAAACTCCACTGCTTTTCTGACCTCTGTGTGTAGTGTGTGTGTGTGTGTGTGCGCGTGTGTGCGTGCCAGCATGTGCATGTGTGCCAGCCTATCCAAGGCTGTGTGAGTGTGATGGATGAAGTGAGATCTCTCTCCAGCTGGTGGTCTTAATGAAGCCTCCATCCAGAGCCTGGGAAGGGGTGTGGTGGGGAAAGACAGGAGTGATTCGCCCTCACACCGTTGTCTTCAAGTATAGAGACCCTGGTACTGAGATCCTGAGAGAGAACACACACAGACGCACAGACACACACGCATATACTGTACCAGCATGGACGCACACGCAGATATGCCCTCCCACACACACACACACAGACTACGGAGAGACTTTCCTTACACAGATTCACATACACCACACCCCCCTCACACACACACACACTCGCCAGAGACCACCGCCTTGGATATGATGAATGGATCGACTCACGGCAGCGCACTCCATAAAATCCACTCACACGTCACACATAGACCTAGTTTCCTGTTTCTCACTGGGTAAAAGTGGAAACGAGGCCACAATGGCCGCCTGACCGACAGAGATGGGCGATACGTGGAGAAGAAGGAGACTCGGCAGACGAGGAGGTTCGTCAGTGATGCTCGACACCCTCTAGCCCAGCGTCAGTCCAGCTGTCGACCAATGACAGCCGTCTTCCCAGCCTCAACGCTGGTCGCTGCCGACCTTTCATTTGGATGGAGATTTGTACACGGATCACGATACTTAACTTGTTAACGACATGTGCTGACACCCTACACACACACACACACCGCACACACACCTCGTCTGTTTAACTGCTTACACAGCACAGTGGTGCCATATTAGGGACAGCAGAAAGCTACCAGAGTTTAATAGAACCATAGCCAGAGGTCACACACACACGCGCGCGCACACACCCTGCAGCTGAAATGCAGTAGTAAGCACTTTCACTGCACAGATCCTTACTTCTAACACCAAGCATAAATCTAAGGACTGGCAGCCTGTGGCCCATCTGAATTAAAAGTGTGTGCCGTACATACAGTACTTCCTAGCAGTGAGGTTAAACTATCAGGTTGAGCCTTGTCTGTGGTGAAATATGAACGCTCACGTTCCTCTTTGTGAAATACTGCGTGCAACGCATTCTGCTTCTCTACTAGGTTTCCAAGCAACAACGCTCAGGGGTTGGGAATCTCACGTGAATTAATATAGCGCGAGGGCACACAACACGCACGCGCGCGCACGGTTTACCCCTCTGTCAACCTGCTAGCTGCGTTAGTGTGTTGAAGGCAGGACAGTTTTGTCTGCTCGTATGGGAAACAGTTTGCGGCTTCCTCTGCCCGTGGCGTGGGTTTCTGGGGCTCGCACGCACGCACACACGCCACGGGTGCTTCTTTCTGCCGTTGTGAGCACAGCAGAGAGAGGCAGATGATGGGAGGGAAAAAGGAGTGAGAGAGGAAGGGATGGAGGGAGGAGGATGGGTGGTGCGGGGAAGGGGGGGGGGTGTCGGGGGTCTTCAAAGTGGGACTCCCGGGCATAGCGCCCCAGGTCTCCATCTGTCAGCAAGTGGGTGTAACCCTCACACACACACACACGCTAGACCCACTCCCTGATGGAGGACGGGGTGAGAGTAGGGGTAAGAGAGGGATGAGGGGGAGGATGGGCGAGGGAGTAGGGAGGGGAGGGAGGGAGGACAGGCAGGCACACAGGACGAATCTGGGGATTTGGTGCGATGATCAAGAGAGAGGAGGTGTGTGTGTGCGTGTGTGCGCGCGTGTGTGTGTGTGGGCACACACCCCTGTTCTCTCCCCGGCCCTGTTCTAAATTGAGGGCCAAACCGTCAGGGAAAGGATAAGGCTGAGAAGAAACACAATCTCAGCTCATGTGCTGCTCAGTCAGAGTGTTTCAACACTAACTCGCACCATCCCCATTTACATTAGACCAGTTAGTAGTGGTCTTTACTGTGTGTAGTACACTTCCAAATACAGTATAGTATCCACTCATGAAGGATGGAAGGAAACAGCCTGGAGTATAATATAATGATCGCCATCTGCGAAGCCCTCTCTGACATCAAAATAGACTATACTAATCTGATTTGGTTTATTCGTACTAATAGTGTCAGCAGTAACTACCTGTAGTGCTTGGTTGGTTGAAGCTGAAGGATCCCCCCCCCCCCCCCCCCCCCCCCCCCCCCCCCCGAAACCCAGAGTGTTTAGGACCCTGAGGAGGCCAGGCTGGACAGGGAGACCTGGGATCAGATAAGAGAGGAGGTTATGGAGAAACACATGTAGGAACAGAGTACCTGCAGGCACCTTCTTAATGGGATGCTCAGATATGCAGGCACACCTGCGCGCGCACGCACAGTTCTAACCTAATGCCTTCTCAGTGCGATCAAAAGGAATGCTGGATGATTTGGTTCGTGCACAACAAAAACAACCCAGTGTGCACGAGGTGGCTGTTAAACACTGGATGTTAAGGTGGCTGAACACACTGCTTACCGCTGAGGCAAGCAGTTGGGAGTGTGTGTGTGCGTGTGTGTGTTTGTGTGCAGATTGGGTAAGCTCTACTCCAAAGGGGACTGGTGTGTGTTTAAGTACACACACTTGCGCGCGCAGCGAATTCCTGAAAGTGTGGTTTGCGCGGCTGGTGAAATCTCCACTCTAAAGGAGACAGGAGTGTGTGTGCGTGTGTTTGTGTGTGTTTGTGTCTTTCCCATGGTTGCGTCAGTGTTACTCTGCATTGAGTTCCCCTCAGCTGCTTTCTAAGGGAAAACAATAGGCTTATCCACCCCCCCACCCCCACCCCCCCCCACCCCTCACATCTTTGCAGCATCAGCACTCGTCTCTCTCTCTTGTCTCTCCTCCACAGACAAGGATGAGCTGCTTAGCATCAACAATCCTGCAGGATTACAAAGCGATCAACTCAATCACTCCAAGTGCCGAGTTTGCCTTCACCGATCATCTCATTCATTAAGTACTGCATCCTTGGTGCATAAGCTAATGTAGCAGTGGGATTTACAGGATATTGTAGACTTAGACTGATAAGTTGAAGAAGTGAAATGAACTTCCGACCTTGTTTTTTCTCGGACTGGAAAACACCACGTGGAGAGCCATGGGGGGGGGGGGGGGGGGGGGGGGTTTAATGGTTTCAAAAGGCCACATCTCTAAAGGAGAGAAGATATATGGTGGATTCATTCATAGGAAAGTATTCAGAAGCTTTCTTGGTCTTCTTTTTGTCTCCGGAGGCTTCTGGAGACCTGCTGGCCGCAGTGGGCAGGTCTTCTGGGGCTTTGAGATCCGCTCAGGCGTTTTATTGGAGGAAATGGGCCGTGTGAAATATTTACGTTGATGGATTTTGGGTTGAATAAGAGAGCTAACGATTTGGGAGTCTATGGGGCCGAGCTGTGAATCTGCTCCTAAATGTCTCGTCTTGGCTGTTTGAACGCTGGTCCCTTTGTCACTTCACGCATGTGGACGTTGTGAGCTACGGTGACTCTTCTTCCTTCTTCCAATTGGCTGGTGACAGTTTGCGTCCCACGCCACACGGTTCAGAGAGTGTTGCTGCTCATGTCCAAATATAGACTGTGTCGGTTCGTCCAATTGCACGGATTCTGTTGCTGACGAAGTAAACATTCCGTTTAAAAACTGAGTCCAGCTTTTATTGATCTGGACACTCGAAAGCATCACACACACACACACACACACGAGCCGTGTCCAATGCCCTCCTGCTCTGAGAAATACTAACAAAGAGTCACTGGAAAACAGAACATTCCTCCTGTGTGTGTGTGTGTGTGTGCGTGTGCGTGGGATTCTCAACGTCTACGTGGGAGTCGTAATGAGAAGGTCATGGGACTTCCTGGATGCACGGCGTCTCATCACCCCCTTATTTGGCCCCTGGACAGGAAGTGGACAAACACATGGTTTGGTCTTTCTGCTCTTAATCACATTCATGCCAAAGGGGGCTATTTTTAGAAACAGGCAATTTTCTCCAAATAAAAAAAGCTACGGAGACGGGAGGAAAGGGGGAGGAAGAAAAGAAAGGAAGACAAAAACAGAATATCTGGAAAAAGACACTGTCACGTCAACAGGAAGTGTCTCTCTCCCTGGTAACGGATTTGACGTCGTACTTTGTTCACAAAACTTAAGAAGAAGAAAGCCAGAGAAACAACAAGATGAGGCAAGGACGGCTGCACGCTGTGTCCAGGACAACCAGGCCGACGTACGCATCAACACCACAGTGTCCGATTTAGACATCCGAATACAAGGGCGTGTTGGGGCCAACGTGCCGACAGAAACACACTTGATGGTCCCCAACACTCCATCACACCCTGAGACCCTGCTGGAACTGTGACCTTGGAGGTCAGAGAAGCACTTCCAGAGTGGGTCTGATGTCCACCACCCAGTAACGTCACCCTAAGCAGATATCTATGCTCATCATGGAGCGGTAAAGTAGCGCTTAGTAACAAAAAAACAAATCTTCCCTGTAGGATAAATGAATGCTGTGAGGGAGACTCTCTGAGAGCCAAGAGTCGGAGATACGTAAATCGAGGGCTTAACGCGTTAGTCTTGGAGAATTTATTTAACTAAAACTAACTATATATATATATATATATATCGTGTGTATCTGCTTATTTATTGACTTGCGTGGGTTTTTCCACTGCAGCTATAAAAAACCCTCCTACAGGAAGTAGCGTACCCCACAGTTCACCCTCGCTGTGACGTCCTCACGGGAGTTAGAGTTCATGAGAACTGGAGTGCTCCTTCTCTTCCTGTCCACGTTAAGTCAGAGGAATTCCTCTTTCATCCCTCTCTTTCTTTGGCTCCCTCCTTTGGCGTGCGTGTATCTTTATTCTCTCTTTCATTGAAGAACGAGACAGCCTTCAGTCTTCAATCCATTCCGTTCAGCTGTTTTGAAGTCTCTCTCTGTTCAGTAGTTACCGTACTTTTCGGACTATAGGGCGCACCTAAAAGCCTTGAATTTTCTCAAAAAACGACAGTGCGCCTTATAACCCGAAGCGCCTTATATATGGATTCATTCTGGTTTTACATTTTACATTTCATTTAGCAGACGCTTTTATCCAAAGCGACTTGGTTTTGCTTACTGACCCCAGCATTAGGCTACCGTAACGAGGTGCGTCGCGGATTAATACATACTGTGCTTCGCCATAATATTACAGTGTGTGTATAAGGATCCCAAAGTGGCACCTGTCAAAAGACACGCTTACGACGCGGATGTATCTGACTGTTTTTTTCCCCGCCCCGCTTAATGCGCCTTATAGTCCGGTGCGTTTTATATATGAAAAAAGATCGAAAATAGACCATTCATTGACACTGCGCCTTATAATCCAGTGCGCCCTATAGCGCAAAAAATACGGTACTCTATCACACCATCTAATATTATTCTATCTTTCATCCTGCCTAATTCATCTAACTTGAATTCAACTAACGAGTCCCACAACGTCTTGTTTCTTGCAACCAACGTACTGGTGTCAGCACAGTAGCGTGTGAGAGGTTATCAGCGATGTGTATGTTTCAGTGGAATGTTTGTGTCATAATCCAACCCATATGTGACCCCTGACCCCTCACTGCCCACGTCCCCCTCATCTGGGCACCATTAAAACCACCACTGATTGGCCGGCTCACAGGAACACACTAATACATCTTAATGAGTGACCTTTCCTCTCCCTCTTCTCCAAAGTCGAAAGGAATCAACAGCCGAAGCGGACCAGAAGTTTAAAAAAGAAGCCTTGTAAGGATGTTCTGCAGCCAGCGGAGAGAGAGAGAAAAAATGCTTGCTGTTGCAAAAAGAAAAACTTTGGCTTTGCTCAAACCCACCACAATAGAGGCCTTCTGTTCCTCTGCGCTGGAAAACAGGCGAGGACGGTTTGATTTTCCCCCGGAATACACAGGGGGTTGTTTCTCTGTTATCTTTATTGTTGGAGAGGGTATTGTTTGACAAGGTTCTGTGGTATTGTTTGAGCCTCTATCTCTCTCAATCCCTCCTCCACAGGCTTTTCACTACAGCTGCTGGCCAGTTGTTCAGCGATGTTACAACTGGCAGACTTGGCTTCATTCATTCTTAAGCCCCTGCAGACTGTGTGTCGGGTGTGTGTGTTTGAGTGTGTGTGTGTGTGTGTGTGACTGCACTGCTGTCCTAGTCAAGCTAGAAGTCACACACCCACAAACAATCGCTCTCTTCTTTCTCGACGTGAGCTAATGTCTTCGTTAATGCCCTACCGTGGACGCTGGCCAGACACAAGGCTCTATGCAGAATCAGGAACAGCTGCTCTCAATTATAGTAACCACCAGAAGTACAATCTCTCTCTCTCTCTCTCTCTCTCTCTCTCTCTCTCTCTCTCTCTCGCTCTCTCTCTCTCTCGCTCTCTCTCTCTCTCTCTCTCACCATACACACACCGTCCACAGCACCGTCGCATGGGAAACATTGGTTTTAACTTCAGGTCACCCCCCCCTCCCTACACACACACACACACACTCCCACCCATTCGTCACATACACACACATCCCACTCCCCTCCCGGATACCACTCACCCACCTGACGGGCAGACGTATGACGAGGGGGTGGCAGGGGGGGAAGGGGGGGGGGGGGGTGACGACCGGCGAGCGGAGAGAAGCGACACGGGGGCCGGAACACGTAAACATTCTCACGGCTCGCTCCGCTCGTGGAATGTCCCACTCTGGTACGAAACATATACAGACGACAGGAGAGGGAAGCGGGGGGGGGGGGGGGGGGGGCGTATCTGCGCTCTGTATGTTCTGCGGAGCATTCCTTTCTCTCCGTTTCTTTTTTTTTGGGGGGGGGGGGGTCAGAAAAACTAGGCCCATCTTACAGAGTAACTACTTTGCCGGCTTATTGAAACCGATCGAGAGTTTGTGTGAGGAAGAAACAACATCTGCTCTTTGTTCTGCATTTCCCTGAACAACTATCTGGTTCTCGTTTGACAGGTGGATCCCAGCCGCTCGCTAAAGAGCCACGCTCTGTTTTGATCCGCAGTCAAAAAGCCATGGAGGCGAACATCAAATATCCTGGATGATTAAGAGATTATTCTTTCTTTCTATTCTTTGATTTCCCCCTGCTTTAAAACAAAGTGCTGCATCAACCTAAGCCCAGAGACAAAACCCTCGAGACGACGTTGAGCTGCGGAAAGATCTTATCTCGCGCAGGCGTGCTGGAAAAAGGTTGCTTTTATTTACAACTAAGAAATGCTGTGTGCGTTATGAAAATAAATCCTTGTGTTGTCTCACCGGGGGGGGGGGGGGGGGGGGGGGGGGACAGACATCCCTCTGAGAGAGGGGGAAAAGAGAGAGAAGGAGAGAGACCAGTATTAATTAGGGTAGACCTCAGCTCATGCCCTGACGTTAAGTGGAAGCTTCAATTATTTACCTTGGGAAAGAGCGTACACTTACTTGAGTGCGCGCACGTGATCTTCCAGACTCTTCCGTCATCAAACACTTCCAACGTTCACACTTATCCAGGTCTTAAAACACTGCCCTTGCCCAGTGAAAGTCAGCTAAACTGCTAAAAGTGTTCCATGTGTTAATTTCCCAATCTTCATTAGATATGCATGCCGGCTTTTTCCACACCACGCCGTCGAATTTCTGCCCTAACTTCTTAGAGGGGTTCTTTAATGTAAAGCAAAATGGTAATAACTTCTGACTGGAAGAGATAAGGCCTTTAATTTGCTACAGTAAATGGAAGCCATTTGTCTTCAAACCTCAGTTCTGTTTCAAGTCACCCCATATCTCTGACAGAAATATATTGCCGTATTAGCCAAACACGCAAACCAGCCGCTGGTTATTTGAATACATTTTATCGGTTTCTCGAGCATGAAAGTGAGTTTGGTCGAAGTCACCTCGGTCTCTGTGGAATGCACTTAAAAGAGGGCTCTTCGGTCAGGCTTAGTTTTCGCTCGTTTGCATTTCGTTGATTTATTTAAACAGCTCTGCTTTTAGGTTTTGCGGTGCGGAAGGAGGAGAAAGGTCACTGGAACGGACACCGTGTGATTATCATTCGAGCGCTGCGAGAAATAAGTTTCTCTGCAGTGTGTTTTCTCCTCCGCCGCCTGGCCTGACTTTCCACTGTCGCTGGCAAGGTACATCTCTCCATTCTTTACCTCATCTCATCTGTCCATCTCATTTTCTCTCCTTACGCCCCCGTATCGCTCTCCCATTCACACTTCTTCCCAGCACTCTGCACCTCCTGTAATATGCCGCAGTCAGCAGAACCACAAGCCCATTTCCCATCCAACCCTATATACATCAGTGACCGTTGACCATGCAGGGAGCACAATGAGACTCTGTGCTGGACCTGTTTAAAATGGCTGCGTTTCAATTGGACATGTAATGAAAGACATGCATGTAAAATGTGAGAAAGTACCTAAGATAATATCTACGGCTCTCTCACACACACACACACACACGAACACAGAGACACACACATACATACAAAGGCCATGACTGTTCCCTTGTTCGCTCTGGTGACGCTGGCCGTTGTCCCCTGGTATCCTGGGTAATGGGCTCCATATGGGTTCGGTGCCACGCACAGACACGTGCACACACACACACAGACACGTGCACACACACACACACGCACAGACACGTGCACACACACGCAGACACACGCAAACTCAATCAAACACATACCAACACTGGAACCAAAGCGCACACACGCAAACTACACAGAAAGACAACCTTTCACACACGTCACCCTTTCAACCCGGTTCTCCCCGCGCACACACACACACACACCATCACGAGGACCCCTGCACCCCTTCGCCTCTCAACATCCAATCCCCGGGTCATCATACATCCCTGACTGACAATTATTGTAATTATTTTACTAAAAACAAAACAAGAATTTTCCAGAAAGAAACAAATAAAAAAACACATTTTAACAACCTCTAATTGAGCGCTCTGGCACTGTCAGCGTCGAACACATTTTAACAAACGGCATAAAAGGGGAAGGATTTGAGCGTCGCTCCGGTTATGAATGAACTCCATTGATCAGTTCCTAGCAGATCGTTTTTCACGCCTGGGTGGGTGGGTGGTTGGGTGGAGGGGGGGGGGGGGGGGGGGAGTGCTAAGTGAGCAGTGTGCAGCAGGATGTTCATTGATTAAGGTGGGTGTTTATGGGGGCCCTCACTTCTCGCTGCAGAGGGATCACACGGACTCTCACCAGTTGTGTGTGGGGGGGGGGGGCGGCAGCAGGGCAGCTGCTGTTCAAGAGACGGGGGCGGCGAGGCAGGGAGGGGTGGGATGGGAGAGGCGGAGAGAGGCAGGAAAGTAGAGGCAGAGAAGAGGACAGACTGACCGTGTGCATTTTGATTCTGGTCGTTGGATTTTCAATACATTTTGCGAACGCTCTCATCCGCAGCGAATTACCGCAAGTACAGGGACGTTCCCCCCCTGAAGCTAGTAGGGTGAAGCGTCTTGCCCGAGGACACAATGTCATGTAGCCACAATCGGGAATCAAACTCACAGCCTTCTGATCATGAGCCCAACGCCTTATCCGCTAAGCCACTTTAAGAGAGAGAAGTAGAGACAGGTGTGTTGAGGTATGAGAAACCCAACTAAAACTGAGGAGAGGTAAAAAAATATACATAGTCAGACCGGAATGATGAACTCCATATGCACTCTCTGACACTACCTTCCACAATCATCCACTCCTCTTTCATTGTCTGTTCCGACAGCCGAGTGCTTGGCTCCACAATACGCCTGCCCCTCCCTCCATCCCAAGGCCCATTCAGGGGGATAATACCCTGCATTGAGACGCTCTGACTAGAACCGTTTTGTAGCGCATCAGTCTCTTCAATGGGGCAGTTCTCTGCAAGGTACTTTGTGATGGAAATTCTCCGGTCCACTGGGCCATGCAGACCCCAGCACAACACCGGTGGTGGCCTCCTCTGTCACGCTGATTTCACGGTCTGGTCTGGGCTTGGGTGTGATGTGGCGTGTTGGGGTTTGTGTGTACGTGTGTACCGATGCCTAGGCTTGGACAGTCGATACCTGTTTAAGGTCTTTAGCCCTGGAGAAAGTCTAGCCCTGGCCCAGCCCTGGTTCATGGCCATTGCAGCCATCCCCAAAAAATACAACATTTAGACCAGGAGAGAAAAAGTAGGTGAACACCCTTGTTCAGGCGTTTCGTGAAGGACGAAAAATAATGGAGAAAAAAAGACAGCGCGAGGGAGAGATGCAGGAAGGGGGGGGGGGAGGGGCGAGAGAGAGATGAGCGAGATAGGACGATGATTTAGAGAGTTCCTAATCGCTTGCAGACCTCCGCAAGCAGAGAACCGCCCTCTCTCAATCAACAGGAAGGGCTCGATGCAGCTAGCATCCCTCCTGGACCTTGGCTGGTCTGGAACGGGAAGATAGCACTGATGTTCCTCCAGTCTTTCTTTATTCCTCCCCTTTGCCTTCGTATTTACACATGGGAAAGGCCAAAGGGGCCACTCTCAGAGAACACTCTCAGAGAAAACTCTCAGAGAACACTCTCAGAGAACAAAGTGTAAAAGGAACCAACACGTTTGAATAGTCCTGGTTTAAAAACTGTACTGAAATCCTGCGACAAGCAAGAAAGCTTTCCGAAATACCCTGGTGATCTTGAGCTCTAACCAACACACCTGCACTCCAACTGGAAGTGTTTTAAACAATAAAGCAGACCACTGCTCACCTCACCGTTGAAGACGGAGCATATTATAACAGAGGATCAGTTGTTTTGATGAAATATCGATTCCCTTCATGTCGGCTGTTGTGTGAGGGTGTCCTGTGAGATCCAGGCTACAGACACACACAAAAGAACGGCACACTGGAGCGTTTGAAAGAGAATCGGGGATCTGTTGTGCCGGAGGAGTAGGTTTCTCTTAAATGGAGATGTGTTATAGCAACATGGAGGTTTTCACACACACACACACGTTCACCGGTGCCATGCATTCGAAAGTGCCATGACAGTTTTATTCACACCGGTCTCTGGAGTGCATGCATGTGCTCTATCATTCGCGCCACACACTAACCTACACAGACGCACACACACAGATTGTGTGTTGTTTGATCCGCATTCTCCAGGGTACAAGGTTTGTTTGTTTGGTTACCTCAAGGTTTTGTCACAGTCTATTCCGAACATTATTCATGAAGGGCTATTTTCCAAACCAGGCTGGCATGACAAGAAGCTGGGGAGGGATTTAAAAACACACACACACACACACTCGCACCCCAACAGCACATTTTAGACTTAGCATACATTATCAAGTCGAGAAATTAGTTAGGGTTAAAAAAGTGAACGTCAAGGAAAGGGAGTGTGCAGGCCTTATAGTATTTGTGTGTGTGTGTGTGTGTGTGTCAGAGGAATTTTAATGACCTAGCGAGCCCAGTGATACATTATTCTCAGTGCAGTGTTTCAACCCCCTCTGCTGAAAAATAATCCTTCACTGTGTGCACACTTACGCAAGTGAATATTTTGACCATATCATAATTTGTATGCATATTCCCTTTCATTTATGCATATTTTCCTTCATTGTATTTCATAAATCCAAGCGGTGTAAACGTGAATACCTACTGGATCAAAGCATATCAGGTGAGATCAACGTCTCATATCAAGGTGTGCATCATTACTATGTTTTCTATAATATGCTATTCTTGCCCTCAGGCAAAATGTGCCAAATAAAAGATTTAAGCGAATCTGAAAAGTCCAAAATTGTGAGAAGTATTTCAGAGAGATGCAGCACAATTGCTAAGTCATTGGAGCATGATCACAGAACCATCAAAAGTTTAATTCCCCAAAAATTTACAGGATCGTTAGCGAAAAACTCGCTACATGATGGTAGTACTCGGCTGTCTGGCTAGCCAGTAAAGTCCTTACAGATGAAGAAACAACATGGCCGCCTTCCTCACCACATCCAAACCCTACTGGGAACTTCTAGAACCTTCTTAAACAGGAGATTTACAGTGAAGGAAACCAGTCAAGGAGGGGATCCCTCACTGGTGAGTTTTCTCTGGGAGTTTTTTCCTCGTCTTCCTTGAGGGTTTAGGTTGGTTGAGGGGCAGTTCTATGGGCATATGTGAAGCCCTTTGTGACGTTGCTTGTAAAAAGGGCTATACAAATACATTTCGATTTCGATTTTTTGAGTCCAACTCTCTGAACACTTCTGGGGGGTTGACGGGGATGATCAACAGATCAAGAAATACTCCATTATTACTTTACTGCTGTTATTATTATTACTCCACTGTTATTGAATACGGGGGTGGATTTATTGGAGAATTTGAATTGAAACTGAAATGTTTCTTATTCTCGTCTTTCTCATTGTTCTCATCCCATTATAACAGAAGAAAATAAATGAGTCAGGTCTTTTTCTCATTTAGCTGCATCATAAATCTGCACACTGATAGCTGCCCAACAGTAGTGCATGTGTGGATATTCTCCTAAGAAAGCCCGAACCTCTCTTTTACTTTCTTCACCATTCAGGTCTGAGGTTTATAAAAAAAAATTATCGACAGAGCACTTGATAAAATGTATCATGTACAACTTGCCTGAGAACTGTGCACATTCTGTAGAGGAAATCCTGCAACAGACAGCAAGTATCTCTGTGCGACTGCTCAAAGACACAGCAAGGTCACTCGCCCACCTAATGTTCAGGAGAAATAAGAAACGCTGGAGAAACACGGTGACGTCAGGTAAGCTTACCCGGAGCTTGTAACGATAAGGGGAAAATGAAGCATGATTGACTTCTCCCTTGGTCTATTCATGCGCTGCCGAACACATGGTAATGGAACAGTCTTTTGAAGCGGACTGCTACGCTTCTGTGACTGACCCAAGGCTGTGGCCTGTTTATTTTAGCGATTCAGTGCTGGAAGAAAGGGCCTTCGCAGGGGTTTGCGGAGAGTGTTTTACATGGTACCGCATAAAAAGCCACCGTCGAAGCTACACTGCTGCAAAGGGAGGGACTTGTTTTTTGAATCCACGGCAACTGTCTACCCGAGCCAATCACGAGCCTTGTAGACGAGCCAATACCTGTCCACTTTGACCAATCGGCGGCTCAATTAATCACGGGCTTGCTCTCCGCTTTTGTTTAAAGAGGCCTGAATCAGCACATTTACTCGCTCGCCCTCTCTCTCCCACACATGCTAGTCATCTTAGGACTGGGAGTCAGGTGGCTGAGCGATTAGGGAGTTGGGTTCATAATCAAAAGTTCACTGGTTTGAACGCCGACTGTGCCAACATGATGTTGCCTCAGGGGGATGTTCCTGTACTTGCAGCAAGTCGCTCCGGATAAGAGCGTCTGCTAAATGTAATGTAATGTAGTACAGGCTTTCTATTGGCCAGTCTCTCTATTCATCTTATTTCTTCCCTCTCCTTTCTCTCTCTCTCTCTTTGTGCACTAAAGGGAAACTTAATCACAGTAATCATGGGAAATTATATTGATCTCCGACTCTCTCGCTCTCTCTCTCTGACACCTGTACTCGTCACACACACGCACACGCCTGAGCAGTGCTTAATAATTGCTTTCAAATTACCGCTGGTGCCTGACTATTGACCAATTGCACACTCTATCTATTTCACACACACTTACTTCTAAGTCAACCGGCAGACGCAGGAGTGTGGCTCCATCAGATAAGGAGCAGCCAGAGCGCTGTTGTCAATAGGCTGGACTAAACAGCTTCATTACCCCCATTAGATGCTTTAGATCTGGACTGATCATCTCCAAGGCAGTTGCTGTCCAAGAACAGAAGACTGGCCTTCAGTATGAGTATCCATCATGTTCTAGAGATGTTCTATGCTTCTTAATCTAATCGAATGTGTCTTAATGAAGGCCAAAAGTCATTCAGTGTTTCTCTTACATTCCAGTTGTTTATCTTCTTGGCTTTAGTTCCTTTTATTTCCGTTTTTTTTTCTGCACTTGTGTGTGCTTGCAGTCCAGCCATTACCATTACACTTCCATCCAGCTGTCCCTTATTAGCCTTCTCTCTTTAATATCGCTGTCCATCCATCCATCCCTCCATCCATCCCTTCATCCATCCATCCCTCCATCCATCCCTTCATCCATCCATCCCTCCATCCATCCCTTCATCCATCCATCTATCCCTCCATCCATCCCTTCATCCATCCATCCCTCCATCCATCCCTCCATCCCTTCATCCATCTATCCCTCCATCCATCCCTTCATCCATCCCTTCATCCATCCATCCCTACAGCAGAATAACACTTCAGGTTATTCGTTCTGGTGCCCAACAAGCCAGCAGAATGAATAAACCACATTTGTATCAAACTGCAACAGCAGACCCTGTGATGAAAACCCTCTGCTTCGCTCTTCCTTTTCCTTTCCTCCCTCCCTTCTTCCCGTCTGTCTCTCTCTCTCTCTCTTTCATCTCAGGGTGTCATCTCAACTCAGACGTTCCACTGGGGACGTTTCACTCGGCGCCGTGCTGCCGCCGCTGTCGGTGCGCGATAGCAAAATCTCAAGGGCGTCAGCAGTGTTTCTCTCCCTCGTCTCTTCCTCCTTCTCCTCCTCCTCCTCCTCCTCCTCCTCGCCTCGTGAGTTAACTGAAGGCTCCATCCATTCATAATATCCCATTCCTTTTGTTCTCAGCAAGCGTCTCGTCTTCTTCTTGCTGTTGACTGGGAGGATGTGGCAGTAATGGAAGCCCAGGAGAGGGCTGACAGCGGATTAACCAACAAGACAGACAAGCAACGACGATCACATCTGGAGTCGGCTTTCCAGATCGTCAGGCGGAGGGAGTAATACAATCTGTGTACGGCGAAGCACCGTAACAGGCGACGGGGTCAAAGGTACAACGTCACAGGCTTAGCGAGGGAGATGATCGCTCCAGAGCTTCGGTACAACAGCATGACCCCGAGAATGGTCACATATGCTGACAGTTCAACAAACTTTTGTTAGTTTACAGCAAACAGAAAAAAAAGAGGATTGATTGAACGTATGTAGGCTGCGCCGACACAAAGGGTGCCGCACCTGGACTGTTGCCAAGCAACATACAAATACTTTCCTCGCCGAAATAGCAAACAGCGATGTTATATAGTTTCACACATTACAACCGGCTGTTTCCCTTTTGCTTTTTAATGGCCATTTCCATTTATTTTGCAACCAGTGAAATAAGAGCCTGTTTTGTGATATGAGACCTTTGTTGCAAGACAGATAACAGCATTAACTATAATTAATAGTTACAGTACAGCAGACTGATGCAGTATGTGTATAGTTAAAAGTCTATATTCTGTAGTCACTATCAGCACAGACAGAATTTATCTTGTCCGGTCCAATTACTCGATCAGATCTGATAATATCTAGTGTAGAATTTCATGTAATTTAGATCCAATGTTTTTAAAAACCAATGCTGAGGCTAGACCGTTAGGAAGTAGCGTAAATAAAAAGGGAGTTGATTTAAATCATTTCCTCATCGGCTGTTCCTTACTCCGAAGCGAGTATCTTTTCTGATCCTCTGGTTGTGCCTGTGGGGCCTGAAACACACATGATGGACCGGAATGTTCCTGACAGCTTGAGCCACATTTCTGTCTGAGCTTTCTGGATATTCTCGAGGGCCTTCCTGTGAATCCTGAAAGCCTTCCTGAGGCACTGCGAGGAGAAGGCAGGCAGCTGGTTGGCTGCAAGGGGCGAGCTCTGGTCTAGGCTATCTGGCACATATCCACACACACACACACACACACACACCACGCACAAAAACACACAAATTCGCAGAAGTTGACGCAAAAAAAGCAGCACACACTCAAACGCACGCTTCAGGCCAGACGCACTTGATGCGCTGAAATTGGCAAAGCACACACACACACACAGCGACTGGGAGGCCCCAGGTGTCTCCACATACTGCAGGTACAGAGCCTTCTGAC
>CM059329.1:10727343-10803724 GCA_030340685.1 Protosalanx chinensis | reverse complement strand
CTCCCACCTCTAACACACACACACACACACACACAAACACCCTCCGATGTACGTCTCTGACTGGCCATCCCCCCCCCTCTCAGTTTTTTCTTCTTTCTCCCTCTCTTTCTCTCCTTCTCTTTTTTTCTCTCTCGCTCCAGGACAGATCTATCCATTCCGTGTGAATAATCGTCAAGGTCACTGTGTGGTGAGGAGGTAATCAGAAAAACATATTGCTGTTAGCTACCAGAGCCAAGAACTACACTGCAGAGACATTCTCACAGCTGGGTGAGAGAGAGAGAGGGAGAGAGAGAGAGAGAGAGAGAGAGAGAGAGAGAGAGAGAGCGAGAGAGAGCGAGAGAGAGCGAGAGAGAGCGAGAGAGAGAGAGAGAGCGAGAGAGAGCGAGAGAGAGAGCGAGAGAGAGAGAAAATGGCAGCCAGAGGGCCCAGAAACTGCTGGCATGCAGTGAAATAGGAGTGTAGATGCAGGTAGAGAATAAGAGGGAGAGGAGGATGAGATGAAGACAGAAATATGTCAAGTACAAACAAGTGTGTTGTTTTCCATGTCCGTGATCAGGTTGGATTTAATCTCGATCTCTGTGTCCAGATGGACCACTATTTCCTACAGTGTTTGCCCTTTGTAGCCCTTTCAGGTTTACAATTCACATTCAGAACATGTGTAACTGTAAATATGGCCTGTTGTACATGCACACAGACACACACATTGACCAACACCCCAGAACTTGAATTAAACAGCAATGAAACAATACGACTGGTGTGCATTTCTACTCACACAGGGCCTGCTTTGCTTTCTCTGAAAAGGCTACGCACACACAGACACACACGCACATGCACACAACTACTGTCTGTTCATCCATCTATCGAGTATCAATCCATCCAACTATCTATCTATTCTCATCACCATGTCTTTAATTCTCCCTCTCCTCTCCCCTGTATCTCTGGAGAGGTCATGGCCCATGTCAGGACCATTTGTTCACTGTCCTCTCTCTCTCTCTGACACAATTCCAGTCTCCATCGCTGTGTGTGTGTGTGTGTGTGTGTGTGTGTGTTGGGGGAGCAGTGGAAGGAAAGGAAGAAAGGGGGGGGGATGTGACAGGTTGTGTGTATTTCTGTGTGTGCGTGTGTGTATCTGTGTGTGTGTGTGTGTGTCCTGGGTTGTCCCCAGGTTCCCCCCTACACCTCGTTACTCATCAGAAAGAGCCAGTAATGGTGTCTAATGGCATCAAAGGAACACTCTGCCATCCTGTTGAACATCTGCTTGGAAGCAGCCACTCAGTACGCATTACCAGGTGTGTGTAAGTGTGTGTGTGGAGTGTGAGGAAGCTCTTGGTATTGTGTAGGGTTCGCACTCTTAGCGCATCACCTGTTTGCGTTTCAGCTGTGCTTTTGTGCGTGTTGTGTTGCCGAGCACACAGTCTTTTAGTGCATACCTCTAATTGCTAAGATGTTATGGTGCCACTGCACATTCTGTACCACAGCGGCAATGACTGAAAGACTGCCGGGTGCAAGCGCACACACACACACACACACATCAACTCTCCAGCTGGCTACACCTCTGCAGATGTGATATACCATCAGACTTGTTTTATCGTTGTTTTTTGTGTTTTTTTTACACTTCAACTATATTACATTTGTTCAGTCTCAGCCTTCATCTCTCACACACGCTCACCCTTAAACACACACACACACCTGTTAGAGCACATGGGTCAATTACAGAGCTGCTTTGAATTTGAAAGGAAGTGGCTGCATGCGTGCGTGTGTGTCCGTTTGTGTGTGTTTGTGTGCGTGTGCACAACTTCCGACCACTCCTTGTAAGGGCGGACCTCTGTCAAAACACCATGTCCAGTCTGGCCAAGGTCAAACTACATCTGCCTTCCCAGGAAGATAGTGAGGGAAACACAGAGAGAACAAGTTTAGGGAGAGAGGGAAGGAGATGGGTAAGGAGAGAGGAGGGAAGGAGGGAGGAGGGAAGGAGGGAAGGAGAGAGGGAAGGAGATGGGTAAGGAGGGAGGAGGGAAGGAGATGGGGTAAGGAGGGAAGGAGAGAGGGAAGGAGATGGGTAAGGAGGGAGGAGAGAGGGAAGGAGATGGGGAAGGAGGGAAGGAGAATGGGTAAGGAGGGAAGGAGAGAGGAAAGGAGATGGGTAAGGAGGGAGGAGAGAGGGAAGGAGATGGGTAAGAAGGGAGGAGGGAAGGAGAGAAGGATAAAGAAAGGTAAAGGGTGTGATGGAGAGAAGGTTTTGGCTACGTCCATGCGGCACGCTCTGGAAGTTTCCATTCATTTTCAGAATGACAGAGAGAACCAGAGAGAGAGCGTCTTTCGCACCTAGAAAGTAAATCTCTCTTCTTTGTTGTCTGAGCAGGAGTGAGGAGAATGGTGAATATAGAGAGGGGGAAGAGAGGGGAGGGGAGGGGAGGAAAGGAGGGAGAGAGGGGGATGGAGAGGTTGATAGGGGGAGCAGAGAGACAGAGGGAGGTTGATACTGACAGGTTTCTTGGGTCCATGCCAACCGACTTTGCCCATAGGATTAAGTCTCGCTCTTTCTCCTCTCATTCTCTGCCTTGCAGAAACCACCTGAATTTTATGATAAAAAGGCACACACTCCGGCATGAGAACGTGTGTGTGTGTGTGTGCGTGCGTGAGAGAGTGTTTTTGATCTAATAACTACTTGTAAGTGTATAACCTGCAGGCATGAAGGCTGGCAGCAGAAAAATATACATTTACTTTTCCCTGTGATATCCAAGATTGTTTTTTAATTCCCCCTCTCGCATTAGAAATGGAGAGTATAGGGACGGGGAGAATGAGAGAGAGGGGGGGAGGGAGGGAGGGAACAAGGCATGTTTAGAAATAGAGAGAGAGAGATGGGACGGTGGCAACTCACAAGCTCTCTTTAATTGGACACAAGAGACTTCAGAAGTTTGATAGCAAAATACCCGGACTAGTACCCAGACTTGAATTCTTGAGCAAAAAAAAGAAAACCTACATGTCAATACACACACACACACACACACACACACACCCTGCACGGGCATATACAGGCGTGTTCGCGTCGCAGACCTCCCTCAGATTGCGGGCTAATGATTACGAGCTCATGTGTGTTTGCTGTGTACGCCGTGTGTGTGTGTGACGGTATGTGTGTAGGTTACGTGTCAAGTGCACTCCATCGTTAGCAATGAAACTGCCAACCCTACCAGAGCTGGGTAAGGGGCACATACGCACACACACACACACACACTGTAGCCGACACAATAGCACGGAGCCTGGCTTGTTCCTGAGGCTTAATCAAAGTCCTTCGGTGCAGTGAAAAGATGCATTATTTAACAGCTTGGCTGGCCTACAGCCTCCGATATAAATACACCCCATATACACAGGAGAATCCCTCTCCCTTTTCCTCTCTCTCTCTTTCTCTCTCTCTCTCTCTCTCTCTCCCTCTCTCCCTCTCTCTCTTTCTCTCTCTCTCTCTCTCTCTATCTCTCTCGCTCTCTCGCTCTCTCTCCCCCTCTCAGTCCATCTCTTCGTTTGTCCTCCTCTCCTTCCCTCTGGCTCTCATTTTGTCCCGTCTCCTCTCCTCCTCCCCTCTCCCCTGTTCCTTGCCCTCCCCGTGCATCTCTCTCCTCCTCTTCTCCCTCTCTCGTTCTTGCTCTATCTTCGCAGGGCAGCAGTAGCTCATACATAGTATCGCTGTCCATCAAAGCAGAGTGGCAGGCCGATGGGATGAGAGGATTGGAGAGATCAAGCAGGGCCGGAAAGCAAAAGAGAGGAGTTGGGGAACAAAGGAGGGATGAAGGAGGGAGGCGAGGTGGATGGATGGATGGAGGAGAGGAGAAAATACACCCAAAAGTAGGGGAGGAGGTAGAGGGAGGGTTGAAAGCCGAGAAGACGTTTACGGCAGTGAGAGGGAGGGAGTTCCCAAGGGGAGGGGTGGAGAGGAGGACGGGAGCGGGGGATGAGTTGGCAGCCATGACCTCAGCGCAAGGCATTCTGGGGAGGAAACAAGAAGCGGCGACAGAGGCCTCTTGGCTTCTCTTTTCATTAGTGTCACTGTGTGTGTGTGTGTGCGGGTCTCAGCCCGCTCCGGTGTTTGTGAGGCATGTTAAGTGAGCAGGGAGAATTCCCAGGATGTCCCAGTGGTCCCCTCAGTTCCTGTGTGGCGTTCCCAGGGTCCCCTGCTGCGGCAGCGCTGCAGGGCCGCACACTCGCTGGGCAGCTCACTGGCTCTTAATTATCCTCTCAATCTCTTTATCTCTCCCTCCCGTCTCTCTGGATTTCTATCGCTTTCTCTTTTGGCTTTTGTTCTGTCTCTTTTTCTCTCATCCTCGTGCGTTTCGACTTTCCTCTTTTCCTCCGACTCTCTCCCTCCCTCCCGCTCAGTCTCTCCATCTGTGGCTGGGCCTAAAAGCACCAAACATCAGAGACACATTAGACCACCAGAAGACAACTAATCAATGCTGATGGAGCCCCATCAAGAAATAACTTCTCTTTTTTTTTTACCCAGCACACACATCCACAAAACACACAAACACACACACACACCACGCAACAGTCCGTCAACAGTAAAAGTGCGTTCAAACGCTTCTATCGGCTTTATTGATTTTCTGGCACCTCACAAAAGACAGCACTTGGGTCTGGATGGACATTTCAATGGTCAAAACCATTAGTCCTCTTCTTCCTGTGTTTCTATCAGACCTTGACTTGTTGAACAACAACAACTGGAATCCGACAGACAGACAGACAGAAGGGTCCAAGAATCAATCCGAGAACAAAACAGGAAGAGAAAAAAGAAGATGGGTGAGGGAGAAGAGAGGGGATAGAGTGAGCGGGTTTCCTTGAACCACGGAACGGGGAGATCGATCGGGGGAGGTCAAATTCATTTTTAGGCGGCTCTCTTCTGAGCAAGGGGAGGATAGGAGGGAGGATGAGAGGGAGGATGAGAGGGAGGAGGGGAAGGGGGAAAAGAAGCATCGGGGGGAACCAAGAGGTGGAGGAAAATGGTGGGAGATCTGTGAATCGCAGCAGAAAGACCGAGAAACAAGAAGCTGCGTTTGATCAACCCTGCAGTAGAACGAGCAGTTCGTTTCTGTCTAAATGTATAATGTCTAGAGCCACGGCCTCATAATGATGGTATTAAGAGGTGGATTGATTCGGGTGGGACTGCGTAGGACCTCACTGAAGACCCAGGGTGTGAAACGCACGGCCCACCACTGCATTTTCACAAGGCCAACGGGAGGCACTCACCTCACAGTTGTGGATCTGTGAAGGGGAGGCGGGGGAAGAGGAGGTTTTGGCAGGATCGTATCAGCGTCAAGATGGAAGTTTAAACTCTTCCTGTTTTTTTCCTCCCTCGGGTCCCACCCTCCCTCTCTCTCCCTCTTTTCTCTCTCCCTCTCTCTTCCCCTCCCTCCCTCCTTTCCTCCACCCTTTCGTTCTCTTACTACCGCCCACCATCCTATTTTTGACTGACCTCTAATTAGTTGCCAGTTCAAACTCTTTAGCCTTGTTCTCCTGTCCAAGGTCTCATAATTCCCACTGCTGACAGACTTGGACAGTCTTCAAGGCGCTGCAGTTGACACGGTGCCAGCTCCAGAAAGGCATTCTGGGACGGACGGCCCCAACTGCTCTGGCCTTCTAATGGTGCCGCTAATGACACATCTGGATGCTTGTCGTCTCTGAAAACATACACGCTCGCATGCACACACACACACACACACACAGAGATATGTATGCAAATGAATTTCATACACCCATGTCTCTAAATGGTGTATATTTTAACCACGCTGTGGGAAGAACACATGCTGTATAATGCTTTTGAGAGAATGCAAAATATAGATTTCTTCACAGAAATAACTAAATACAGTAAATGACTAGATTCGCCAAATGCACTGTCCAGGACATCCCAAGGAGGTATCCGTCAACTCCATCATGTCCTGATAACTAGCCTGTCTCTCTCTCTCTGTGTGTTCTTTCTCTCTCTCTCTCTCTCTCTCTCTGTGTTCTTTCTCTCTCTCTCTCTCACTTTCTCACTTCTGTCTGATCATCATCTATGCCACCTCTCCATATTCTGTTTAAATAATGGCCAAGGAGGGGCAAATAACTTTGTAAAAGAGGCTCGAAAGTTATCAGAAGAGAGTGAGAGAGGGCAGACAGACAGAGAAGACAGAGATGGGGGGAGGGGGGGGCAGGGAGTGATGAAGAGAGGGAGAGATGATGATGGGTGTGGAAAGGCAGGGAGAATTGAATCTTTTAATCTCCCAAAGTGGGAAGAAAGAGACCCGAGACAGCAGTGATTGGATTTCCTTAAAGTCCACAAGTGGGTCAATACAGCTAACTCTGTTCATTAGCCTGCTCCCACTGACAGAGGGGGAGGAGAGAGGAGGGAGGAGAGGGGGAGGAGAGGGGGAGGAGAGGGGGAGGAGAGAGTACAGGTGTTGAAAAAAGGGCAGTAGGAATGAAGACAGACAGGCAGACAGACAGACAGGCAGACAGGCAGACAGGCAGACAGGGAGGCAAGCAGGCAGGCAGACAGGGAGGCAGGCAGGCAGGCAGGCAGGGAGGCAGGCAGGCAGGCAGGCAGGCAGGGAGGCAGGCAGGCAGGCAGGCAGACAGGGAGGCAGGCAGGCAGACAGGCAGGTGTGGATGAATGGATGGATAACCAAGGAAACAAGAGAGAGAAATGTGAGTACATCAGACACACAAACACATTTTACCGTTCTAAATGTCTGCCATCTTTGCTTTTGGCATTTAGATCAGATCTAATATGCAGTCTCTAAGAGGTACAGATAATTGTCTGCCCTGATGTTTGTCAGAGTCATTAGACTCTCTCTCTTAAACCACAATTAGCGTAACGTTGCTAAAAGCATCCAAGAGGAGGGAGGAAAGGGAGAAAGTCAGGTGGCTGCTTTCCGGCTACGACAACATGACGCTGGGTCCTTGGGCAAGGCACTTCGCTCTACTTTCCCCAGGGGGAATGTCCCTGTATGTGCTGTAAGCTGCTCTGGATAAGAGAGTCTGCTAAATGAATAAATGGTAGAGGTAGGGAGAAAAGAAGGCAAGCTGTTGATAATAAAAGAAAACACCCAAAAAAGGAATACAAGAAATCTTTCATAGACAAGGTGCCAAAGAAGCTGAGTGGAGGCGATTTTTCAATTTGAAAAGAAGAAACGTTGAATTGTGTTACAGTCACGACACTCAGTGGTGGTGTAGGGTGAGTGGTGACACAGAGCCACACTTACATGAAGGAGAGTCCAGCTGAGAGCTCTGGGGTTTCCCAGCCCTGCTACCTTTTCTCCAGGGGCTGCCAGGGACAGTGGTCAGTGGTTTGTGCTGTTTTACTATGAGAGCTTAAGTTGACTCTGCAGGCCAATGGAAATTTGACATGGTTAAGCAAGTGCATTGTCTTCGTACTCATACACTCACACAAAGACACACACATTGAACCAAGGATAGATGCATTGACAGCCCTTGTATTGAGACAATATGTACAAAATATTTCTCTTTTGGTCTCTCTTTCTCTCTCTCTCTCTCTCTCTCTCGATCCTTCTTTCCTTTCCTGATGTCCCCATTTCAGCCTCTCTCTCTCTCTCTCTCTCTCTCTCTCTCTTTCTCTCAAGGTGTTTCATAGACATGCGACATACAGATCTCTTTCACTCTCCTCATTCTCACTTCTCTGCCCCCCCCCCCCTCCCAGAACTGAGAGGCGTGTCAGGGTGAGGTATGATGGAGGGGTTGACAGGCAGCCTGTGGTATAGAGTGACACAGGGGGAGGAGAAGAGGAGGGGACCTGAGGATGGATCATCACTCATCATCTTTACTCACTAGAGAGAGAGGGAGAGAGGGTGGAGGGAGGGAGGGAGGGAGGGGGCAGTGGAGGGGTATGGGAGTGCTGGAGGACAGAAAGGTATATTAGCAGGTGTGTGTTGTGCATGCGTGTGTGTGTGTGTGTTAGTGAGGGAAGCGAGAGTGTTTGACTGCCTGCCTCTCGCCTGGCTGTCTTGGCTGGCTCAGCAGCACCTGTGTGAAGATGGCACCACAGTGTGAAACAGAGGAATGGAGGACCTCGTTCAAACTGATCCACTCATGACTGGACAGGTGCGATCAGAGTGTCTCCATACAGTATGTCTCATGGCTATGATGGTGGAGGGAAGGAAGGAAGGCAGGAAGAAAGGAAGGAAGGAAGGAACCTTGTCTACCATACCACATGAATCCCAAACCATCTATGGTTTAGAAGGCAGGTCAGTCTCTTCCTCTCATTTTCTGTTGAGACAAGTAGGGTTTTTTCCCCTTATCCCTCTCCTTTCCCCGGACAGGACAACTGATGATAAGGACCGAAAACACGTAACCCCTCTCCTCTCTCCACCTTCCTGCTCGTCCTGTCTCCCTCTCCCACTTTCACTCGGCCTCTTGCCTCCCCCATCTCTTTCCATGTCCGGGAAATCTGAGACCAAAATGATAAGAATGGAGTCTTCTTACAGAAACAGCTTTTATAAGACGGGCTATGGCTTCTATCGTAGAGGCATTCACCATTTTAACAGTCGCATTATTTATTTATATGTTCATTGTCTTGTGACAGCGAGCGAGTTCTTTGGCGTGTAGTAAGAGCGCCGCCCTGTGTCGGAAGACGGAACAGCGACCTGTCCAAAGAAGGTATCACGTCAGTTGGGCGAAACCCGAAGTGGATTAAAAATGTATTTATAAAATTCCCTTTAATTATTTATTGAGCAATTGCTTGCTCTGTTTACTCGTGGGTTATTAAATATTAGTTGGCTAAGCTGCTGTAAGACGGAACACATCCTAATGACCGACTAATTCCTGCAATCCAAAACTCTGGAATTTACCGTCTGGAAGGATTTCTCAATATGTCTAAAGTTCTATGTTATATTTCTGTCAAGTCAGAGAGTAATGGCTCGGCAAAGACTTGAGTTTGGGCTTTATCGTGAGCATTTAACCAAACAGGGATGAGATTGGCAGATGATTTTGAAGTGATCCGTGTTGATTTGGCATCTCATTGCCTCTAATGTGCTATTAACCGATGTTCAACGCCAACACTTGTCATTCGCCGGTGGTTAGAATTTAGCACTGCACCCTACCTACCTTAGTGCTTAGTTAAGGACTAAATTAATTAAGGAAGTTATTTACAATTTAATCAGGGATCAAAATAAATTAAAATACATGTTTGGTGCAATCAGAGCCATGAAATCAACTGTGTGTGTGTGCGTGCGTGCGTGCGTGTGGGTGGGTGGGGGGGAATTGAGTATCCGGATTGAGTGTCGGGTAGTTAGTGTTATCCTGGAGTTGGCTCAGTGAGGTGAGATGCTGCCTTTTAAATACAAGGTTGGTGGTTTGAATCCCATCTGTTCATCCAGCTGTGATATTTTAAAGCGCAGATTGGTAGAGGCACTTGGAAAATACCCGGAGAATAAATCAGGGTTATCTTAGAATTAGGTCAATGAGGTGAGATGCTGCCTGATGACTGCAAGGTTGAGGATTCGAATCCCCGCTATGTGCTTGTGATATTTTAAAGCACTTGTTGGAACAGGCTCTTGAAGTACGCCTGGAGAGCAGCTATCATTTTAGACAGCATAATGTTTAGAAGTCTGTAATGACATTAGTTACATATCACATTTGCATAACTATATTGTAAAAGGTCATTTGTTCCACACCTTGGAGAGTTGGGTGAAGTGTGTTGGGGATGGTCATCAAGACAGTTGGGGACACTGCACTCACAAGGTGTTAGGCATTTACCACTCTGCCTTGTGCTGGATTTGAACCAAGGTTGCCACCCACCACCCTGCTAGACAACCTATGTATTACTGATAGATTTAGTTAAATTAATTGGTTTGAGTGGGATTTGAACCAAGGTTATCAGATTTGGCCTTACACATGTTATCGTTTGTTGTAAGTAGATCTATATCTATGTTTTCTTTAACATTAGTACGGATATGCAGAGGTGTATTTATACAATTCGATAGACAAATGATACTATTTATAGTTGCAGTGGAGGGGCGCAAAATGTTTGATTTGAGAAGCACTGGCGTAAGGTAAAGGAGAAACTGCTACTGCACAGCTAATCCGCCATCAAGATACACACACAGGCCTACACAGTCAATAGTTTGTCCAGATAGCAGTGCTGAGCTTATCCAGAGAGGAGAAATGTAGCCATGGCTTTCGGTCCCCACACAACAAGTCTCTAATGGGTTTTTCCCTTTCGCCTCTCTCCCCGACAGCCCAACACCATTACAGCTAAAGTAGCCTACAACTTCTAAATCACCCCGGGCGAACACACACACACACACATCTACGCATACACACACGGAGGCATTTTTCCACATTTCAACACAAACAACGTAGCTTAGACAAACACGAGTAAACATGAAACGCTCTCACACACACAGAGAGAGAGACTCCTAAATCACTATAGCTTATTCCATTGTGACTAAAGCACAGGGGGAAGGTTGTGACATTTCTTCAGTCGGTTAGCCCGCAAGCCTTTTCTGCAGAATAATTGAGAATTCCTGTGTTTCTGCTTGGTCATTCACTGTGAATGTGTGTTTTTGTGCGACTGAAAATGTGGCTTTGTGCTCGTGTTCCATTGCCAGGTGTGTGCGCTCACGTCTCCATTCCTGTGTGCGTATGTTCCTTGGTGTTTGTGAGGACATGTCAGCTTGTGAGTGTGTGTGTGTGTGTGTGTGTGTGTATGTGAGGTTACTGTTAGTTTGTGTGTATGTGTGTGTGTGTCCAAACCCCGTGGGTGGCTCACACTTCACTATAAGAGACCACAACTGTCTCTTTCACCCACAAATACACTACACACACACACACACACACACACAACTGGGTGGGGGGGGGGGAGCCTTTGGAACAGTTGATAGAACACAGAAGAACAGAACAGTAGTTCTGAGAGTAGAGCACAGAGGAGAACCAAACAAGGCCCAGCAGGCTTGACCGCACGTGTGTGTGTGTGTGTGTCTGTGTGTGTTTGTAGCTGCATTTACCTTACGAAACACACATCCACAAAACAGCCAGAATTACCTGTATTCCAGTCACCACAACACCCACCTAAGACTCAATGGGCCTCACGCCAGACATGTACAGTATTTACCATGGAGCAGTACTGCCCCCTGCTGGACCAAACATTGTTTTATTAATCACCTGCCAGCCTCACTTACATCCGTACATACTTAATACTAGAAGGTCTACCAAGGCTCAATGACACGAAGAGGGCAAGTGACAGCAATTTTGAGAGGAGAGCGGAGAGGAGAAAAGCGGAGAGACAAGTTCAACATTTCAGAGTATTGAGACTGGCCACAGTCATCTCACTCCACACTTTAACCCGAGGCTGTAGAACCAGTGGGAGGAGGAGAAAGGGAGGAGAGGAGGGGAAAGGGAGGAGAGGAGGGGAAAGGGAGGAGGGGAGGTGTATATTTCAGAAAGGGTGCTCTGGGGAGGGCCAGCGTTCTTTCCAGACTGCTTTCTTTTCCCCGATCTTTCGATGTCGGGAACATTGAAGTCGTAATGTCAGGTCGTTTGATGTGCATCGTAAGCGTGCCAGACAAGACAGCCAGACGGGGTTTAGCTCAAATACTAATAAAACCAAATGACGATGGAAGGAGCAGCACTGGAATTTCAAACGGATCCACACACCTTTGCTCATGCTCACATATGCAGATAGGGCAATACATGCCTGACAACACTGTAACACACACACACACAAACACACACATGTTCAATCCAAATATGCTCTGGTCTCAAATGTGCTCCACACAGCTATGTGTGTGTGTGTATGTGTAGACCAACCGGAGGATCACAGGGTTCTCAGGCTGATCAAAGAGGCCTGTCCCTGAGTCCCTTCTGTCCAGCCCACACCAGAATAATTAGCCACTACAACACAGATTAGAGAAGAAGAGAGCGGGAGAGAGATGGTGGGAGGGAGGGGTAGAGAGAGAGAGAGGAGAATAGATGAGAATCTGACACACCACAGGGAGACTGGACATAGCACAGACAATTGTACGCACACACACACACACACACACAACAAGTGTGACCCCAAAGCAATCCCCAGGTTTCAAGGACAAATAGGCGTCAAACCGTGAGATTGGCAGGGGAGCGATCCTCTACTGGCGCGCGCACACACACAGACACACACAACATGCTGTAATTATCCGTACGGTTCACACCAGTTCAACAACCAAGCAGGCAGTATCGCCAATTAGGGCCCATTAAGGAATGTGTGCACGGCATGCACAAACGCATGTGCACATCTGTCAAGTCTGCTCTCGAAATGTGTGTGTTTGTGTGTGTGAAAGAGAGAGACAGAGAGTCCTGTTTGAGTTTAAGTTTACATTTGGGATGCATCTTCAGTTCCTGGCAAGCGGCAGAGTGGTTTAGAGTGTTGGGATCTTATATAAAGGCTCATGAGACAGCTCTGCAATGACCTTGACAAGAAGGGTGTGTGTGTGACTCAACTCGGGCTCCGCAAAAACGGGTAAGGAGTTTGTAAATCATCAACTGATGCTCTGATTTTTTTTTTTACATTTTTCTTTTATTCGCAAGCTGTCCTTATCAAATATGTAAGCAATCATAAATAAACTAGGCGGGTCCCTCTGCGCTGAAGATGCGTCTTGGAAGAGAAGTCGATGCATCTTTAAGGCGGATGATAAAGCCGGAATGATTGGACACAGGAAAGCGATAGTCTTTGTTGATTCAACTCGTTAAGATGCGTGAAGAGTGAATGCAGTCATTAGAGCAGGGGTCACCTGGGTGGTTATTAGTGGATATGTGGGGGAAGAGATAGACAGTGATCATTTTGAGTAATTATGACATGTTATGAAAGCGCTTTCATAGCTTTCACTTGTCTATTTCTAAATCCATTGCTCTCTTCTCAAATTAGTGGCAGGAGAGAAAAAGATAGATAGAGAGGGGGATAGAGAGAGATTGAGAAAGACAAAACATGTGGGGTAGGGTTAGATTCTCTCACACACTCACACACACACACAGAGAATAAAGGTTTTGTGTATGGAACTTGACATGTAGACATATGCTCTCCAGTAGTGATGCTGACAAGTCTCTCTCTCTCTCTGTCTCTCTCTAACACACACAAACACACTTGTACACACTTGTACACCCATGCACCAACACACACACAGCACCGACTAGAGATCAAAGTGGATCTGGATGTTGAAACTGGCACACAGGCTTCTACCAAGAAAGACAAGAGGGGAAACAGCAAAGAGAGAGAGAGGGGGAAGAAAAGAGGGATGAAAACTAACATGGTAACCAGCTCTCTAATGGCGCTTTTCCACCGCATGAAATCAGCTCGCCTCGCCTCGCCCCTACTCGCATTTTTTGCGTTTCCACCGCAGTTCCATGGTACCTGGTACTTTTTTTACCTGGCTAGCGGGTACTTTTTTGGTACCTTCTTGCTCTAGGTACCAGGCGATCTTAAGTCGAGCTAAAAGGTGACGTCGGCAGACGGCCGGCCATTGATTGGCCAGAAAGTGTGACGAAGTCACGAGAGCGACTTAAAGCAACAGCGCCGCAGCTAATACTTATTACTATCAGATACAGTCCATTACACCAACAGTCTACAAGCTTTTTAAAAGTCAGATAAGTTACAAAAGACTAGTTCGTCAACATGGCTAAAATTATAATGTGGGTTCTGTCCACTTGTGGGTTGCGTTGGTGTTATTTACGTCGCGTACAAAAAGACGTCAGGGCCTACGTCACGCCCCTTTCGCCGAGTACTTTTTGAGGTACAATTTGCGGTGGAAAACCACCCCACGGGTTCAGGAGTTTACTACAAACCGAGTATAGTCGGGTAGAGTCGTGCTACATTTGCGGTGGAAAAGCGCCATAAGGAAACAGCTGTTCTTTCCTCATTCCTCCCTCTATCAGTATGTCCGCCTACATGATCCCCTTCTGTATGTGTGTGTTGTGTGTGTTTGTATCTGCTGAAATCTTTCATTCTCAATCTTTCTTGTTTTTGTCGTTTGTATAGCGTTTCTCTCATGCTCTCTTTCTCTCTCATCCCTTCTCTTCCTCGTCCATCTTGTCTTTCCCAACTCTCTTTCCAACCTTTCCCAACCCTAACCCTAAAATGTGAGGTACACAAACACTGCTCCTAAATCCAACCAACAACCGCCAGAATCGCCGCTAAAATATCCAGCGGCAACCCTTCTTGTTGCGGCTGTTGCTCGTGGCTAAGCATTGCTGAGGATAATAGACCAGCAGAGTTACCAGGACGACGGCTGGCTCTGCATCATGAAGACAGAGGAGGCTTCAGGGAGAAGGACCAGGGAAGCGACTGTGAAGAAAGTGTGAGAGAAATGGAAGGAACGTTGACTTCAGTCAGGCTACTGGTCTACACACGCACGCACACACACACACACACACACACACAGTGCTGCAGATGGGTGGAGCGGTCTGTGGGCTCTGGTCCTGATCTGCTGCCACGGTGACAGATGCTGAGGGAGAGATAGTCCGGATCAACCAACGATGGTGCACAGGCAGTTCCACACACACAGAGACGCACAAGCCATGGAAACCGGGTAGAGCGCGCGCGCACACACACACGCATGCACACACACACACACACATACACACAGAGACGCACATACCCATGCACATGCCGTGGGATTGGAAAAAACCCAAAACAAACACACTAATCCATACACACAGACAGGCATGTACACGTGCACACACTGCAAAAATGTACACAAAATGTATAAAGGTACTTGTCATTGGGCATGTATCCATGTGTGACAGTTGTCCTTTTATTGGCTTCAAACATCAGAAAAAACAAGATACCATCTTGCGCAAAAAATACCACAAATCCATCAGCACACAGACACACACACACACATGCGTGCACACTTCCCTAACACTTCTCACCTTGAGAAAGAAGATTAAAATGAAATCAGATCGTGCACGTTGTGCCACCTGCACAATGTGGCTCAGAAGCAGAGATATCCAACGCTCACACACACTCTTTAATCCAGAGACACTGCCATGTGTACGCACACACACACACACACACTCACACACACACAACTGACCACAGATACATGTGCATGCCAAAACTGTAGTACAAGAGACATTAAACAACCATCTGCAGACTTATGCACAGTCACGTTCCAGTTTCCAACACTCCCATCCCGAAATTTGTTATCAATCTCTCTCTCCATCTAACCCCCCTCAGGCTCCCTCCCACCATCTCTCCATCTCTCTCTCTCTCCATGACAAACGAAAAGAAAACCAGTGAAAGAGTGCCACCAAGTGGCTGAGAAATAGGCCCGCATGTAGACCTGTAAGCCTGTCGAAATTGAATTGCTGTTTTAAGAGTGGGCAAATTTACACATTCAAAATAAGGGATTTGGGGGATTACAGAGGAGAAACACTTTCAGATATCATTCTAAATACGCTATTTCTTGACATTCTTGATACCTTTTGCTATGAATAGGCGCTTCATCACATTCAACAAATATTTCATTAAATGCAGCACTGTAACGTCTAAATAGGATTTCCTGTCAGGTAAACCGATTCATAATAGGCGAAACCGATATAACTGCATCATGATTCGAGCCTCTCCTGCTCTTTCCCTCCTCTCTCGTTCTCTCCTTCCATTCCTTCTCCTCTCCTGCCCTCACCTCCTCACCCTGTCTCGCTCACTCACTTCCTCGATACACCTGTGTCAGTGTGGTTTGTGTTGTTTAGCAGCCAAACTGAAGAGGAAAGGAAAGAGGGCTGATGGAACAACAACATAACAGACTTGTTCGAAGACAAAATCACGGATGACAAGAAGCGAGGGAAGAAACCAAGAAAACAAGGTCTGCCCTCTCCTTAAGGGCATCTTGTCTGAAAGGAGGCGCAGGGAGGAGGGGGAGTGCTCAAACGAGTGTGTGCAAAGCTGTAATGGACAAAGGGGTGGCAGGGGTTTGGATTCAGGAGTGAGTGGGGGTGGGGGAGGGGGGATCAAAGAGTGAGGGGAGTGGAAAGAATGCCGGAGCTGAGGGCAGGGTGGGAGAAAACAGACTACAGGCCAGAGCTGTTGTAACATTTATGTTGTTATAATGGTACACTGGCCTTTGGTAAGAGCACAACCTATTGTATATAGGTTATATATATATATAGACACACAATCCCATCATCCAGGAAATTGTTCCAGTTCCGTCCATTATAGACTTGGATCTGTGCTGTTTGAGAGGAGCACACCAAAGAGCCATGATGATAAACACAATAAGTCGGTGTCCTTTCATTGTCCATCTATTGAAGGTGTCCACCCAACAACTAACAGCCTCCTCCAGCAGTCTGTTAGTAGAGCGAATACAGACAGAGAATTTTTCTTCTGTAAAGGGGTCGACAAAGACATCATCAGCTCCAACAAGCTCTACCTTTGACAGTGTCAAAACGTTGCCGTGCTGAAGATGAGATTGGAGAGGAGATTCAGCCAAGCTGCAAAAGGCCAAGAGTTCTGGAGCGCAGGTTCTAGAGTGGCCTCTTCCCAAGAGAAGGGCCACATCATGATGCAGATCCCAGTGGATAACCTCTTGATCGATGCAAACCTATCAATGTCACGTCTTGCAGTCTTCTGACAGTGTCTTGCGCTTTCTCAAATAAAAATCCTTAGATTCACATTTGGTATTCAAATTGTCTTTACTGTAGTGTTGTCCGGTAATTAAGGCCAGTTTTACCTTCATTAATTATTAATTAAAAGGTAATTACATGATATGTTGTATGTGACACTTACCCAGGACCAAATTCGAAACTTTAAAGATAGTCTGTCTGTCTGCTTTGCTACCTGTGGGGGGCCCAGTGCTGGCAGGGGTGATTTTATGCACGGGCAGACCAGGCTTTTTTAAAGTCACGTGGGCGGGGGGGGGCGGGGGGGGGGGGGGGGGGGGGGGGGGGGGGGGCGGGGGGGGGCACACGATCGCTCGAAGGGGGTCTCTCGCAGGGTGTAAATCAATGCAGAACCGCCACTGACACACAGAGGACAAGGCAAACAATGCAGCTGAGACACAAACCGGGATCATAGAGCGTCACAGCGGTAAGGACTGTTTAATAAGAGGGGCGCTGCTCTAACTCTGCTTTCACCACTATGTCCTAACTCTGCCTCATTCTGGAGGGTCGCTTGGTTCACTTGATCGTCTCTTTGTTTCTCTTCTCTCTCTCTCTCTCTCTCCATACCTTTTCTCGCTATCTGCTGGCGTCATCTCTTCTTCTCCGCCCTATCTTTCCAAATGTGGCATTATTAGCATGTCGTTTCCCCCATGTCTCCAAAAACCAAAAACATATTGATCAAGTGCGCTAAGGATTTCTATTCTGCAGTGTCAAGTTAACAGTTTTTACACTTGATGGGATGCCCAAAGTCTAAAGGTTTGTGGTTAAATACAAGATGGACCAAAAGGTGTATGTTAATGGGTTAGGATAGATTAGACAGCAGAGATAAGAGTTTACGATAATAGTTTGGATGAAGCTGATCAATCACTTTGAGTGACATCAGTCATTCATGCCGCAGGGCTGTTGCAGGTATGCAATTGTTTTCTAATGGATATTATTTGGCTTCTGGAAAGAATACCACAACATACAAGCAAATAATACAGGCTATACAAGTCACTGCCCTTAAGAATGCACCTGATCTAGTATGTAGGTTAACTGATCAGGGTCATCAGATAAGTCAGTTTTATGACATGGGAGGTCCAGCAAATGATAACAGATAAAGCAGTCTTGTGAAGCATGAATACAAAATAAGATTTGCAAGCAATGCTAGGCTGCTAAAAGTTAGCATCCAACTCATGCAGGCTTGGCATACACCAAGGTTATGCTTTAAGACTTGAGCTCACCCCCATAACCTTTTAGTAAAGCTAGTGTGGAAACATGGCTTTGAGATGTTGTTATGCTGGTTTAGTAGTGAAGGTCAGAGGGGATCGCTGGTCATTTGACACTGTGAAACGGGAAGATGGCCAATAGGCTGCTGTGTGAAGGACAGAGGAGTTTGGAGTTCTCCGCTTATCACACGAAAGCTATCAAAGACCTCCCTAATATGAAAGTGTGTGTAATAAATATGCTGGGACAGGGACAGACAGCCACATTCAGACTTCGTGAACCAATTCTGTTGCGGTTAGGGACACTATTTTGGACCCGGAACTCTGTAAACCTTTTTCAACTATTTTCATGAAACCATATTAGACTTGAAGTACTTGGATATTTTGACAACTCAGATGATAGTAGATACAAGGCTATATTTTTCCAACAACACCCAGGGAGAACATTACACACACACTTAATTCGTGCAAACTCGGGTGCAAAACTCGGGGGCAAACGTTCTCTCCAACAGACAAAATACTAGGCAAGTCCTTCGGCAGGTGGGCATAACCTTGCTGCAGATTCAGGGCCCGGCGTGTTCTTTATAGTTTTTTTCCATGTACATTGTGTACATAGTTCCTTGCGATTTTATTGACGTTGGCAGATGCATGTGACAGTCTGGATTGCGCCACTCCAACTCGACCAGGAGTTGAGTCATTCACAGCTCCAAACCTCGCCAAGTTGAGTCAGTGCAGTGGTGAACTGCACTTGTTTAGGTCAAAGGTGTTCGCTTCCATGAGTAGCGCCACACATCCTGCCGCAATTTTTGAAGTGAGAGCGTGTGTCAGTGTTCTACAGTGATAGTTACAGCAGGACGGATATTTACCCCCAGATTGGCGTGCTTGTGGTTGGGTGTTGCGCGGTGCTTCCTGTTACAATGGCACATCTACAGCACATGACCTGTAGGGTTCTTGTTCCCAGATGGTCAACTGACGTCACGCCTTCCTAATCTCTCTAGCTCCCCGCTCCCCCCCCCCTCTCTCTCCCTCTCCCTCTCCGCCCCTTTCTTTAGTTTGTAGAGGAGGTAACACTTTTCTCTCTCTCCCCCCCTCCTTCTCTCTCTCCACCCCTTTCTTTAGTTTATAAAGGAGGTAACACTTTGCTCTCTCTCCCCTCCCCCCTCCCTCTCTCCACCCCTTTCTTTAGTTTATAGAGGAGGAAACCCTTTGCTCTCTCCAGAATACAACTCGCTGGGCAGCAGCAATATCTCACACTAGCAACATCATACAAGCCACTCTCGAACCCTGAGCAAGTTATTCTCTCACCCAGGCACACTAATATCTGACTAACTCAAGGGTGATACAAGCCTCGAAAAGATCATGATGGAAACTCTGGGTAAGATTCACTTGCATTTCTGTTTGCATATTAGTACTTTTATATGTTTTTAGGATTAGGACTATTGAAGTGGATGGAAGGAATGTTGTTTATACTGTTGCTGGTGTGTGCTCGGTGTGAGTGTGTTAGGGAGCAGGGGGAATGTTGCAGGTATAGCTCAGTGGGAGAGCATTCGATTGCAAATTAGAAAGGTACATGTTCAAATCTGCATGAAAATGGATTTGGGTGAAAGCAGTGATTTGACTGGATGTTGGGATATCTGGTGTAGATTTCCTTGAGATAAAATGTGTTGGGTGTAGTAGGTTTGTTTTTAATACTGGTAAAGCTTTTTGCTGTTTTAATTTAGGATTGCAGCAGTTACATTATAACCAGTTATACCTACTGAGGACACAAAATATTGCATCATGTATGTCATGCTCTCAGAGTAACACAAGGTGTGTGTGTGTGCGCGCGTGTGAGTGTACACATTAAAATGTTGAAATGAAATGATGTAATCAAACATCTAGCTTTTGCTTGAGGAACTTAACCACTGTGATTCATGGTGTGGTTGCTTCAAGTTAACATGGTAATGTCCATGTATGTACAGTAGAATGGCTAATCTGGTAGTAAATACCAGACAGATGGGAGAAATCAGCCTAGCAACTGTCGCTCACCTGCTTCTAAGGTGGGACAGAACACACACACAACAACAACAGCACACACATTCTTTGTTCGCAGCAGAGAGATTGCAAAAAGAGATTTACAACATGTTGTAAATCAGACTTGTTGAAACAGGAGCATCCACACAATGAAAGACAAAACACAGGCCAACACATTCACTGACCAGCCCAAACACAAGAGAATGTGGTTGGATGGCATGCATGGTCTTCTGCTGGTCACAGCAGTCACAACACTGCTTCTGCTTCGTTGTGGATTTCCACAATGTTTTTATATGAACCATCTTGAAACATAATTTCTAAGAGTTGCTTTACCCTACTGTCCATTATCCAATGGAAGGAGCTGTCACCATGTGTTGACAGCTAATCAAACTAACCTAGTTAGATGCCATGGCCAGTTGGTGACTTTGTCCATACTCTCCCAGCAACAACCCCAAATTGACCTTTTCACTTGGATTTCATTGGCTAATCCAGGAGTGTCGATGATAGGTTTGGATCAGACTGGCGACTGTAAGGGGGATGAGTGTCATGTGCTGGTGTTGCCCCCCCCACTCCCCACCCCAGATGCTTGGAATATTATTGAATCATCTAGTTTTTTTTTATTGTCCTCATAGAAGCGCTCATATCTAACCCTTCCTCCCCCCAGTTTGTCCAATGGGAGGTGGCGCCACTCGGCTGTACAGCACCCTGGCCCAGCCCCTCGACCTGGCTCCCTCGGACCGCCCCAGCCCCGACTACCAGGACCCCCACAGCGGCTGCCTGACCCCCCCGGAGCCAGCAGACCCCCTGGATCTCCTGAGGGAGTGCGAGGAGGCCCTGAGGGGCCGACCGCCTCGCGCGCGGCGTTCCTTCATCAAAGCCCGTCATGCAGACGGCCACATCGCCCCCAAGGGGTCGATCAGGGTGATGCAGTGGAACATACTGGCTCAAGGTACGTTAAAAGGAGATAAATGGGACATGAATGGCCAGCCAAGGCAACTTTAAGATCCATCTGTATTTTGGGCGGAAATACATGTAATAAGTTATAGAAGAGAACATTGTTAAAGTTCATTAATTTGTCTCTTTCCACTTCCTGTTATCCTATTCCTCTTTTCCTCTCAGCGCTGGGTGAAGGGGTGGACTGTTTCACCCATTGTCCCATAGATGCCCTCAACTGGGCGGTCAGAAAATACCTCATCCTGGAAGAAATCCTGACCTACCGACCTCACATCCTGTGCCTTCAGGAAGTTGATCACTATTATGACACCTTCCAGCCAATCCTGGCCAGCCTGGGTTACCAAAGTCACTTCTGCCCCAAGCCCTGGTCTCCTTGTCTGGACGTCGAGGGCAACAATGGGCCAGATGGCTGCGCGCTCTTCTTCGACCAATCGTACTTTGAGCTCCTGGAGAGCGTCAACGTCCGTCTATCAGCTATGCTGATACCGACCAATCAGGTAGGAGGGCTTTGCCAATGTGGCCAATCACTTGCATTGCAGTAATGTTGTTTTGACATAAAAAAAAATTGTCCATAAAGAGCAGATAGGGTATAGCGATGACCAATTCCAGAGCTCTCCTCTTAAATCAGCATATCTTTCCGCAGGTGGCCGTGGTAACAACACTCCGTTGCCGGGCGACAGACCAACGCCTGTGCGTTGCCGTGACGCACCTCAAGGCCCGCAGCGGCTGGGAGTGTCTCCGTAGCGCCCAGGGCTCGGACCTGCTCCGGCACCTCCAGAACATCACTCAGGCCCGGGGGAGCGACAGCCCCTCCGGCCCGGCCTCAGGCACCCCCCTGCTGGTCTGCGGGGACTTCAACGCCGTCCCCTCGGAGGAGGTTTACCGGCGTTTCGCCGCGTCGCCTCTTGGCCTCGACTCGGCCTACAAGAGGCTGAGCGGCGATGGTGCGTCGGAACCGGCCTACACGACCTGGAAGATCCGTCCCACAGGAGAGTGCTGCAGCACGCTGGACTACATCTGGTACTCCCAGGACCAGCTGAGGGTGGAGGGAGTGCTGGACATACCCACAGAGGAGCAGATAGGCCCCAACAGACTCCCGTCCTACAACTACCCCTCAGACCACCTCTCACTGGTGTGTGACTTCAGTTTGACTGAGCAGGGAGAGTGATGGAGGAAGAAGAGAGGGGGGGGAGATGGAAGTGTGTTACCATAACTGTTCAGGTCTGCTCCTGGAGTGTGAGCTCCATGTTTAGAAAAACAGAGGGAGAGGTGGAGGGAGTCAGAGAAGGGGTGGAGGGGAGGATGATCTGTTGAGGAGGACCACCTGACTGTTTTTGTTGTTAACTTGGTCAGGTGGGTGGAGAACCTGCACATGTTCCTGACCTGGGTTATTGTTAACCCATCAGAACCCATGGGTGGATATCACACACAGGCTGGCCAAGACTTGAGTGAGAGTGCGGGGAATACCATTTAGATGGGTAAAACTCATTAGACAGCCATCCATCAAGCACAACTGGACAGAAGTATGTGTAAGGCTTTCTCTCATCAGTGGGAGTCTGTCTGTCTAACCCTGGGTTCACAGTAGGTGTGTATCCATTTCTGTTTGGCCATGTATTTTCTTATAACCGCTCAAAGCTATTGTTAAGTGAGATACCTCAAGTTCAGTTCGTTCAGAAATTGGACGTACATACAAACACAAAGGGACTTTTCAAGAAACAAAGAGTACATTTGATAAACTGGGGTCCTGAAAGTTAAACGGGTTAGTGCAGATATTGATTAATCAGTTGGAAGTTTGTAACGTGGTGCTACAGGTTCAGTTGTTTTATGTTCAAAGTTGTTGGTTCACACTACATCTAAGGACTATAAACTGTCTCGTTTTGAATTTTATTTTTTTCTTAATTATTCAGTTTTATGCTGCAGTGAGTACCTTACACCTTCTTGTAAAATACCCCAAGAATAAAATAATACAAAATTAATCTGCTCCTTTCTTCCATAATCATACCCAGTTCACTACATGCATGATATTATTTAATTTATACTGTGGTACTCACCCCCTGGTACAGCCATTCACAGTATTGGTAGATGCTGATTTAATATTTACAGTTCACAGGAAGCAGTGATCTCAACTTCCTGTGGCCTGTACTACGAATCCAGATTGGGCGTTGCGGTAACTTCAGGTTGAACCCAGGGGTTCCTGTGCTGGGTTCAAACTGAAGTTACCTTGTTAACGCCATGCTGCAGGTCATTGGTTGCTCAGTCCTATCCAACCAGAACACACAATCCCTCCTGTTGTCAATTGGCCAATAGCCTTGGGGAATGACTGCCATCTAGTGGTGAAAGGGGTTCCATCCAAATACACATGGAGTTCATCAGTATGAGGTCACTCTAGGTCAGGGGTGGGCAATCCTGGTCCTCGAAAGCTACCGTCCTGAAGGTTTTAGATTTTTCCCTGCTTCAGCACACTTGATTCTAATGAACAGGTTGTTATCAAGCTCTGCAGAAGCCTGATCATTATAATCAGGTGTGCTGGAGCAGGGAAATATATAAAACCTTCAGGACAGTGGCCCTCGAGGACCAGGATTGCCCACCCCTGCTCTAGGTCTTCCTTGATTCATCTCTGCTCACTCATCTTAGGTGTGGAGCCATGTTGCTGCTACTTCAATTAATATCAACATCCAACTCCTGAATTCCAAAAATAACAAGCTCAACACAATGATTTCAAATGTATTTTTTTTTATATTTCAGTAAAATCTACTTGAATACACTTTGAAACAAGAGTACAACAAAATAGAATATACTTCAAATGTTGAATATACAAACTAGTTCAGTCTGAACGCAAACATCTCTTTCTCCCTCGAAATCGGTTAACTAGGAAAGGCGAAATGCAGAGGACATGTCGGAAGGGGGAGGTAATATCTCATGCTGCCAAAAAATCTGGCAATTTCCAAAAGTTAGAAGTGAAGCGTCTAAAAGGGTAGGACAGGGTACCCAGGTCAGTTATTAAGAGTTAAGGGGGCTTGAGGTGAGGGGGGGGGGGGGGGGGTGTTAAGATACATTTAGGAGAAACTCCAGAAAATCTGGGACGACAGGAAGTCCATTGGCTAGACCAATCAGAATGAAGTGAAAGAGGCTGACCTAGACTACGCTCTAACAAAATAAGTGATGCTGTACTCCTCAGTAATACTGTGCTTGGTACAATTGTTCGTCAGAAGAATTATGCAAAGAAAACAAAAGCTAGATTAGCTTATAAACAAAACAAGAAGTCATCGAAACCTAAGGCTGCTCTTGTTTTAAAATGTCGTAAACGGTATAGTAGATATATACACATGAAGTCCCTTTTACTTGCCTTCCAGGAGCCTAAAAGCAGTCTTTCCAAAAGTCCCTGGCAAGTGTGTGTGTGTGAGCACTCTGGTATGTGGCAGTGCTGTGTGTGTGTGAGAGGAGAAGGGGGGGGGGGGGGGGGCCGATATAGCACCTGGCACTGTCTTGTTCTGCACAGTGATAGTCAAACAAATTGCTGGTTTTACTTTGTCAATGCAAGAGAAACACACAGGCAAAAAGAATGAAAAAAATAAAGAACGTTTCTATACAAAGTGTAACAAAGGTTTTCTCCTGCCAGTTCACATTCCGGTTCATTTGAATGTTTCAACTGTTGTAGTGTTGTGATATCCCTTCTGATTTCTCTTTCCTAGGAAAGACCGTTCAGATGTAGTGATCCCAGATTGGTCCCTTTGTCTGGACAAGTCTCTTTAAATGTCATTTGCCGTATTTCTATGTCTGTGGGTTCCACTGTGGGAACCAGAGATCTGGAGGTGGACAAGCCCGAAAGAAGGGAGGCATGATGGGAACTTTACTTGTCAAAGTGTCTCATTAGTATTTTCAATTATAAAAAGAGGAACAAACAAAATTTTTGGGGGCTGACCTGTACTGTACCCCCACCCTCCCCTACAGGCAAATAGGGGTGGTGGGGTGGGCTTTGATAGGTGTGTGTGTACGTCCACCAACCCCCCCCCCCCCCCCCCCCCCCCCTCTCAAGTCTCTGTTTTTCTCAGCATTCCGGCTCTTCAGATTTGACAACAGTGCCGCCGTCCCTGCCTGCAGCTTCCGATTGGCTGATGAGTTGGGTGACCTCGGCGGGGTCTTGGCTCACACTGTCCGACGCCGTCTGCTTGGGCCCGGAAAGGACCGGGATCGCCTGGGCCGGCCCAGTCCTCCCTGCCCCTCCCACCGCCGCCTCCCTGCTCCTGATGCTGCTGACGACGCGAGGCGTCACCACAGCCACCGTGGGATTGGCCGTCGTCATGGTAACCACTGGAGTCCCGCCCGCCTGCGACACCACCAGCTGATGTTGAAGGTGATGCGGCTGCGTCTGCTGGGCGGGCACCGCCAACCTCATCACCTGGGCGCCGGGCGCCATGGAGACAGGGGTCAGGGCACGGACAGTGAGGGGGCCCCCTAGGAGACTGATGCCCTGGGAGGAGGCCCCGAAGCCAGGCTTGGTCTGGAGCTGACACTGGGCCAGCTGGTGGGCAGGGATGGTGATGATCTTGGCTAGCTGGACGGTGATCTTGTCTCCGTTCTCCGCCGTGGCAGGGACCATCGTGGGGATGGTCTGGATCATGACCTGGATGAGGAGGAGGGGGGTAAAACATGTAACTTCCTGTTCAGCGATCTGACCGAATGGCTCCACACCGTGGCAGCTCCGTAACCGAAGGGCCTGGTGGCCATCGTTTACCTTCTGCTGGGTGTTGGCGTTGGCCGTCGGCGAGGCGCTGGTGAGGAGGGTGTGGCCCGACGCCACCGTAGCCCCTTGTGCCTGCTGCATGGCGACGGTTGAGATTTTCTGGCCCATCGACGTCGTCATGACCACCGGCACCTGCATGGCGACCCGTACCGTCCTAAAAACAGGGGAGAGGGAGTGACCAGGAGTCAAGAGTCTGTCAAAAACGACATCTTTCTTAAAGTTACAGATCTGTTGGCATTATAACCTTTTCCAACAAACTATCAACCAATCAAAAAAGACTGGTAGAAGAAGGATTTAGCTAATTCGATATAAAATTGCTACAGGGCTTTTAATAGAAACCACCCAAATCAAAGTGAAATATGAGTAAATGACAGTGTAGGTGGTGCTCTGTGTGAGGCAGGTACCTGGGTCCAGCTGCAGTGGGGATCAGGGCTGTGTGAGAATGTTGCGTCTGGCTCCCATCGGACGCCGCGGAGACCGTCACTATCCGCTGGACTCCTCCCCCTACCAGCGAAGCCTTGCTACCCTTGACGACGGGGGAGTGGACCACCGCCCTGGAACCGCCCCGCAGGATGTTGGGCATCTTGGAGGGCTCAACAGCGTTGAGCAGCGTTTCGGACGGGGGCGGGACCCGCTCGTAGGAGGCCCGCTCCTGGCCAATGAGATCGTCGGGGTCCGCCCTGTCGTCGTCGATGATGACGATGTTCTTGGGCATCTCCTTGAACTGGTAGACCAGACGTTGACCTTCGACCTTGGCTAGGATTCCTCTCTGGTAGTAGTATCTGGATGGATGGATGGAGGGGTTAAGGTGGTGGGAGTGTTGGAGACTAGTGAGTCTCGAATCCCATGTTCAAGTTGGTTTCAAAACAGACAGATTAGCCGCACAACCGTAGACACACACACACTCCTCACCGAAGCGCCCGGCCCATGGTCTCATAGTTCATGTCAGGCTTGTTCTTATGCTTCCCCCATAGCTTGGACACGGCCTTGGAGTCCACCAGCTTGAAGATGCCCTTCTCCCTCTGGGTCCACTTGATGTACCTGGGACACGTGTTCTTATCCTGGAGCAGGTCCAGCAGGAACTCCCACAAGTAGGTGGTGCTGCCCGCTGAGACACACACACACAGGTTAACCTTTCTATGCTAATTCTCATGGCTGGTGTATTTACTTGATACAACATCAGTCAGCATGACAAGAGATGGCTGTTAAAATCATTTTTGTTTGGATGGCAACAGATACACAGATAAAAGTGTGTGTATGTTAAACACCTTTCCCCTCTCTAGGCTTCTTCTTAATCCCCAGGTCAGGTGATCCGTTGGATATGGCTGCAGGGTGCGTCTTGGGTTTCCTCCCAGCTACAGAGACAGATGACCAATAAAGTTATTCAATTCAGTTATTATTCAACCAGAATCAGATCAATGTCCAACCCCTCCTTGGTGTGTTGGCAGAAAGTAAACAAACAATTAAATCTAGTATGACACAAAGGCATTATGCCAATTTAGGATATGGCTTTAAGTCTTCCGTGTGTGCGTGCTGACCCTTCTTCCTCTTGACCGGCTCGTGGTCAGGTTCCAGGTCAGGCTCCTCGATGAGGGTCACCTCCATGGGACAGTCGTCCTCACAGTCCTCCGTCGACACCTCCACCACCGTCTCCGTCATCGCGTCGGGCCGCATGGCGGCGTGCAGGAAGTCCGGTGTGGCCACGCACGCCGGCACAAACACATCTGGGGAGGGGGCCGGACAGAGGTGAGGGGGGAGTTAGGCAGGATTCAGTGTTGCTTAGGTGGAGTCAGGTGGCTGAGAGGCTGGTAATCAGAAGGTTGCTGGTTCAATTCCCTGGCCATGCCAAAGGATGTTGTGTCCTTGGGAAAGGCACTTCACCCTACTTGCCTCAGGGGGGAATGTCCCTGTACTTGCTGTAAGTCGCTCTGGATAAGAGCATCTGCTAAAAGACGCAATGTAAATGTGATGTTTGAGGCTATAAAACAGCTGCGTGGGTGGGGTTTCAGCATGAGTGGGCGGAGTTTCATTGAGCATGGGCGGGGTTTCAGCATGCATGGGTCCTACCTGGACTGCGGTCCCCCCGCAGGCTGGAAGGTGAGTCCATATGCAGAAGGGCCTCGGCTGCCTCGATAGTCTTGTCTGAACAGTGGATGCTGCTGCCATGGACAGACGCCTCCACTGAAACACACACACACACACACATTAAAACCTGTGCACCATAAGGGAGACACACACATACAGGTAACAAAAACTCCATTAGCATTATTGGACACTCAACACAGATTGCTCAAATTCACTTGAGGTTTCCTGAAGAAAATAAAAACATTTCATCACAGAAAGAAACCTCCCAATGGCGCCCCCTAGTGACCTCACATACAACTGGCGCACTAAACTGATTTGGGATCAGCTCAGTGTGGCCCAGTCCTGTCAACCTCTGTGACCTGCACAGCTAGACTGACACCCGGCAGACGGGCATCATGTTACCAGCTGATCCGTCCTCTGATTGGTCCGTCCTCTGACCCCAATTGTTTGAATGTCTTAAGACATTTCCTTTCCTTCCTAATACCTTTCACCTTAACTTTTAAGAGCAGGAAGGTCATGTGTGTGTGAAAGAGGGGGTGGGGGGGGGGGGAGGTGTCCTTCCAGACTACTGTAGACTAAGAAAGGAGGTGAGGAAGACAAGGAAGAGGCCCAGAGACTGCTTAACTAGCAGACTGGAAGGCTGAACCCAAACCACCTGTTGCTGTTGTCAATCTCCGGGGGAAATGGGAGGAGAAGGAGTGGGGGCAATATCAGTTTACCTTCTACCCTGTCCTTGTTTGGATATCTGTGGGGAACAGAGGAGCTATCTTTAGGCTGTCTAAGTCATTCAGCCCCCCCTACACACACATATATAAACAACAAATGAGAACACAGAGCAGCTATCCATATGCTGGACTGCCCTAAAAACCAAGCCGATCTGAAGAGATATTTCCACCATGGACTGGTTATGGTATTTTGAGTCTGCCGTTTCTTTGGTCATGTACTACATGCATAAATATATAGTAAATAAAATAAGGAGCTAGTTTAAGCACCACAGCCGGGAAAAAAGTAACAACATTTTAATAAAATAAAAGTTAAGTCATACACGTGTGTATATCCATAGAAATGGTCATAATTCATCATGTTTCGTATCACAGGTGAAAGCAGAGAACAGGCAGCAGACAGAAAGTAGTGCTGTCCCCCATGACTTCCGTGTTTACACTCTTCTCAGCCTTTCCCTCCAGTTCTCTTCGAAGAAGCCCTCAAATCCACCTGTCACTCAACACCCGCCCCGCACACCATTGGCTACCTCGTCGCTTGAGACCCGCCCGCTTAAACTGCTCATTGGACGAAGGAAGAACTTCGAATGACTCGCGGAAGCCGTTGGACGAATGTCGCTGTCAGTCATAGCGACGAGACCGCCTCGATGTATAACAAATGCTTCCGCCATCAACTAAAAGAAAATACTTACAACGAAAAAATTTACAAAAAAATTTATTCTAACCGAAATAAACTCACAATCACCTACTACATGCAAACAATAAGTATAAACTTGAAGGCTGGATGGTAAACCCAAAAGCTATGACCGGGACCCCCTGCTGAAGACAAACTGCACGAGCCACGACAACCCCTCTTTTGGACAACGGGAACATTTTTGGGCAAATTACATTTTAAATTGGAATAAAAAATATCAAGAGCATTAAATGAAGGATAATCACTACATTACCATTTCCCGAAAATCACTTATGCTCATGCCATGGTTTTAACTCTATTTAGCTTAGAAAAACTGTTGGTGGGACGTTATTCAATATGACCAAAAACTGATTTGCAGCGGAAATAAGATCACAAAAGTTAAAACGTTGAATCAAATAAATGGGCACTGAATTTTGATTCAGAGACCACTTAAAAAAATTATGAGAAATATTACAGATGTGTGGACAAAAATAAATAAATCGACCTTCCGACTCAGACAGCGTGGCAAAGACGTAGGAAAGACAACATCTTCCACACTTCCTGGTTTCTCAGCAGCTGTGAACCGTTATTCCGACAAATAACCAAGGCGTTATAAAGCATGCCGGTGTGCAACAGACTAAATGTGCAGACTACAGGCCAAGCTTGCAGAAAGACAGAATAAACAATACTTTATAACAATTTAAGACCCAATGAAGAAATTCAGGGGGGAACGCCATGCATGTTGCCAGCCAAGGTGATTACTTCCTGATCTGCCCTCCATTACTTCACACAACTACTTAACGGATAAGAGCGCAGGGTTCTCCCCTAAACTTTAGGCAAGACACGTTACTAATCGCAAAACTTGATGAGTTTGAAAGGAATTTCATCCCGTTACCTGCTCTGATGAGCAGATCGAGTTGGTTTGCAGGCCCCCCCTCATGCAGTGAAGTCGCCATGTTCTTCCCTTGCTGCAGACTGAACAGACACTAGCTCAGATCCCTCCGCCGCACAGGAAATCTGCTCACATTCAGCTAAAACACACCACAACTGGTGGGGAGAGATATCCTTCCGCGGCTAACACAGGAAATCCTCCGCCTCTTGCGTGGACTGACGTCAACAGGAAGAAAGTGAGATGACGCCTCCTGCGTCTTATTTACCATCTTTGACACTATGTTAATAAGCAAATAAACATCTTTATTCCGGCTTCTGAGTTCGTAAAATACAGCTCTTAAAAATAAAAATGAAGCTTTCATAGTTTGTTTTCCGAAATGCTTTTCATTCACTCTTTCATAGTTTCGGAGAGTAGGGCTTTTATAATTTGAAAAAACTTCCAACATATTTTACGCCTTGATGTGAACAGTTCCTTATTACAATATTGGTTTAGGTAACTCAATATTGGTAGATAAGAAGGCGTAGACTATAGATGTTGATACGCATATATCTAGAAAACTCATACAAATCTTACTTGTGTAAAAACGGTTGTGCTTTTAATTATGTTGCATGTGGATGTCCACATTGTCACTTACACAATAAATGGAAAAGATTTAACATTTATTTTATGATTTACTACCAGGGAAAACCACAAGATGGCAGTGCCTACGGTGTGGCTAGTCTAGTCTGTAGCAGTGTAATATGTGTTAAGTTATTGTAGTGACTTAGAGTTCTGCATCTTTTAACCCCTTACATATATCCTATTGCTGGAGCAGTGATGTAGATACCAAAAATAAAGTGCCAATACTTTGCCTTCGAAATTAGACTAGGACTGGGTGTGTCACACCGGCAGTGTGTGTGTGCATGAGCGTGCGTGTGCACACGTCCAGCTTCCTCTCACCTGTCTCAGTATCCACCTCCTGCTCCTCCCCCACGTCATGCATCAGGTAAGTCCCATCATCGTACACCAGCACCTGGGCTGAGAAGCACTGCTCCAACTCCTGCCCCAGCCCCGCGCCTGGAAACTCCTCTAATATTACTGCCCGGTACTCCCCTTCCTCCACCTCCTCCTCTCCATCCCCTGCATCCACCTCCTCCTCGTAGGCCTCCCCCTCTACCTCGCCCTCTGCCTCGCCCTCCATCTCCACCTCAACGTCACACTGGCCATCCTCCTTGAAAAAGAAGATGGGATGGATGGAGGAAAAAGAGAGCATCTGTGTGAAAATGGTTGCTGGACAGAGATGGTTAGCAAATAAACAGGGTGAGCAAAGAACATAGAGAAGAAAAGAACATAGAGAAACACCACCAAATATGTTCCTTTTGTTTATTTCAAATTTTTGTTACAAAATCGTGAGCGAGCATGAGTACCCCCAGTAAATATAATGATCTATCTCACTGAAAAATAAAATGCAATACGCTTAAGGGACAAGGGACAGTGTGTGTGTTTGTGTGTGTGTACGTGTGCCTCACCTGTTGAGGGTCTTCCACTGCGGTGACATACTCCACCACCACCCCTCCGCTGTCAACGAGCACCACAGAGGTCATGCTGCATGCCCGGCCAACCCTGGCTCCACGCCTGCCCCTCCTGCTGGAGCTCTGCTGCAGCCGCCCCCGGTAACACGCCCAGCCAACACCGGATCGCTGAAACAAACGGAGGGATATCAGTTATTTATGAATACCAAAGTGAAAGATTCAGAGACTAATTTGATTTCGTAGCCACAACCTAGACGATCGACGACACTCAATCCCTATGCTCTCTTGTGAGGACCCAATCAGAACGCGGTCCCAGGCTTGTGCGAGGCCTACTGCCTCCCCCTTCCTATCTCCTCTCTCTTGGCTCCTGGACACAGGAAGCGCCTGTCTACCGAGTCAGGAATCAAAACAGGAAGTTAGCTCAGTTACCTCCCCCTTGGTGTAGAGAGGATGGCTAAGTGGGGGCTGGGAGGGGGGGGGGGGGCGCACCATGGCAACCATTGCCATTAGCGACAGCGAGGTCCTTCATTTCCTGCTTCGTAGTGCTCCGACAAGGGACAGTTAGGTGGATAGGGGAGAGCACGAACCGCGAGCGTGCAAACACTTCTGTGAAAAGCACAGCAGGAAGCTCACTGAAATATCATCAGAGCTTCCATGTTGTCTGGATGAAGCCCAGCCGCTCTTCCAGGACAAGACCAAGACAGCACCATGTCCTCCCCTCCCAGGACAAGACCAAGACAGCACCATGTCCTCCCAGGACAAGACCAGGACTGCACCATGTCCTCCCCTCCCAGGACAAGACCAGGACTGCACCATGTCCTCCCCACCCAGGACAAGACCAGGAATGCACCATGTCCTCCCCTCCCAGGACAAGACCAGGACTGCACCATGTCCTCCCCTCCCAGGACAAGACCGGGACAGCACTATGTCCTCCCCTCCCAGTTGTGCAGCAAGCTCTGTCACTGTCACCAAACTCTGCCATCTATAATAGATGGGCCAGGCTGCTGTGACATTGCCTGAGCCTGACCCAGGATCTGTTATGGTGGAACCTCCTTCATGCATCCATTATTCATCAGCAGACAGCTGAGACAGATCTGGGAACTGGCTCAGTCTGGAACAACCATGCACGCTGTTGCTTTGGTTCCGCGCGCGCGTGTGTGTGTGTGTGTGTGTGTGTGTGTGTGAAAACAACGAATTGTGAGAGTGAGGCGGAGAGAGTGTTTGTGTGTGTGTGTGTCCATGAGGAAAAAGGGAGTGTATACTTGCAGTCACAAGGCCTTGAAGATTGCATTGTCTGCAGGTTTCAATTCCATTGGCACCGAGACGATAACCACAGAAAGGACCTTCATTAACATGATGCTGTCGGAAACATGGATGCCAGCTCTCTGTTAGTCTATCTCTTTCCCACACTCCCTGGCTGGCTGGCTCTGCTGCTCGATTCCACACCCAAACTCTAGGGCTGCTTGTCTGTTTCTGTCTAAAAAAAAATCCATTACAAAAACTACCCTGCCCCCTAAAATAGAAGTAGTTACGTTGTAAATGGCCTTATCAATTAGTTCATCTTTAAACAATCTATCTTTACAATACAGATGCACTCCTTTATATACTGAGTCATTCCTTGGACCATACGAGGTCTGAGGCTGGCCTACTTCAGAGCCAGCCCAGCCCTCCTTCACGCTCTGAACCAAGCCCAAAGGGCTTGACGAGCAAGTCTGCCAAACTCGACTTTCCACCGCCAAACGGGTCCTACCAGACCTACAGGCCGGGGGCCAAGACGACAGCTCCAGGACGCTGCCCATTCAATCCCTTTAAAGGTTGTAAAGAAATCCACTTAACACCTAGAAAGACATGGCAGAAACCCCAAAGAGCAAGGCTTGTGACATGGACAACATTTGCCACATCATCTTGGCTCGCTAATAGCAAGGGGAGGACAACAAGTTTAATCTAGGCCAATAAAACCTTGAGGTCATGAATCATCAATGAAGCCTGTTAGCAGCGTAGCATTGACTTGTAAAACTGTCCATAAACATATGCAACAAAGCCAGAAGGAGTGAAACAGACCAACCACTTGCAGTAAGTTGGGTAACTTACCTAGGAAAATGCAGACCATGATGTTAGGAAAGCAGTTACGGGCTGCCATATTTAAAAGTAATTCCGCGTTGCCAGGTGTCATCCCAATCGAAATTACCAATCATGACTGCTTGAATTCCTATCCGGTCATCCTGACCACTCTGATATGAAACTCCACCGTTCCACAAAACAGGAAAAAGTGTTTTCCCTGATGTACCAGAGGATCATATGATATTCGTGCTGAAATAGAGGGGAAAGGGGAAGGAAATGTGGTTCCAGCCCAAATTAATATTCTCCCACATTCCTCCCAGCGCCCTCCCTCCATCTCTCTTCTTCTCTGCCTCCTCTGGCTGCTCCATGCGGTAGAAAGAGCGTCTGAGGGCGACTCAGCAGTCAGAGAACGAGCCCAGCCCCCGATCACATGATGAGGGTGGAACACACACACACAGTGTCACATGATCCAGCAACAACTGAGCTTTTGTTCAGACTGTTGCTAACGACACAACGCCCTGCCTTGTGCCATCTCCCTGAAGCTCACACACGCAGACGGCTGAAATGATACACGACAACACAAAGGCCAGGGCCTAGAAACCCCAGGTAGTTAAAGGACATCCACATTTTAAAAGTCTGAAATACACCCAGACATTGGCAATGATTTTAGTTCACCAGACAAGATGAACTCTTTCAAAGATTGTGGAATATTGCTAAATAGGTGACTGTTAAACTACGACACACAGACCTATGCAGCGATAATCCTAGCGTTGAATTACATGGGGCCTCACCTTGCCCAGACCCTGTCCTGCCATAAACTCTGTCCTGCCAGCAACAACAGTGCTCCCCCCTGACTTTGAGCACAGTGACACACACAGGATCTCCAGCCTATTCCAGCACTGACCAAAGAATAACAACAGATTTAGTGTGAATGTGCATCTTCATTTGAAGCCACACTCTACAGCTGTGGGGTTTACTGAAGTCAAGGGATGACTTGAATGAGAAAAAAACAAAAACATTCCTCAAGAAGTAAACTTTCTGCTTTTGTACCCTAATATAAAAGACTGAGGGGGGCTGCCACTGCTGTGACATTTCTGGAAATGATTTGATGTTCTCTTTAACAGCCTAGCGTATATAAAAAATCATCATATTTAGCCGTGTGTATATGCGTGTGTGAGAGAGAGAGTCCTCCTTACACTTTGTAAACAGCGGTTCTGTTGTTCACCAAGTAAACCCAACACTGTGGCTTTCATAGCCCCATCCCATGTCATCAAAGTAACCCCCAGTCCTGCCACAGATCCCAGCCTGCTCTTTGGTCAAACAATAACGTTAACTAAACATTTATGCACAGACCAGCCAGCCTATAGCAAACATTACACAAGGCATTCAGCATTTCACCACAGTAAGATAAGACAGATAAGAGGGTTGGAATAATACATGTTCAGTGTCAGAGCCTACCCATGTGGCTTTGATTTCACTTCTAAACATATTTGGTATTTTAGTGTTTGTTGTACATGTTCTTCACTCATTACTGCAGTAGGACGTAAAGTATATTGTGAAAGATAAAACATCGACCAATATTGGTGCAACAGGTTAAAATCACTGCCAACAACCACAACTTGGGACAAAAGCTAGCTAGCAGTAGCTATCTCAGTTTAGGGGTATATATCACCATACAGCTAGTTTAAAGGTCTATCAGATTGCTAGAAGAGAGTTCCAGTTGGCCAAGAGAGTTTGTTTCCATTCCTTCTCAATAATAAACGTGTTTAAGAGGTTATAGTGTTTAGAGGAGTAGATTGGCTGCTGTTAGTGCTAAGTTAACTAGCCACCTAGCTAAGCTGTAGGACCACACCGCATTAAACAAGTTACCCATCCAAAAAGTCTGCCAAGGCAATTAACTAGTGCATGTCTAGTTCAATGCAGATACATTTTGCAAGTAAGCTGAGCTCAATTTTTTGGTTGCTATGTGGAAAACTCCAGCCAGGGCTTAAGCTATGGAGATACATTCCAGGCTATGACTGACAGCAAAAAGCATGCTATGCATTATGCTGTATTCACAGTTGCATATTCTAATGCAAAATGCATATTCTTCATGTAGCTGGCTAGTTCAGCTCCACTGACAGTCAGCAGAGAACATGATCTGACAGACACAGGACAGAGAGAACATGATCTGACAGACACAGGACAGAGGGAACATGATCTGACAGACACAGGACAGAGGGAACATGATCTGACAGACACAGGACAGAGGGAACATGATCTGACAGACACAGGACAGAGGGAACATGATCTGACAGACACAGGACAGAGGGAACATGATCTGACAGACACAGGACAGAGGGAACCTGATCTGACAGACACAGGACAGAGGGAACATGATCTGACAGACACAGGACAGAGGGAACATGATCTGACAGACACAGGACAGAGGGAACATGATCTGACAGACACAGGACAGAGAGAACCTGATCTGACAGACACAGGACAGAGGGAACCTGATCTGACAGACAGGACAGAGGGAACATGATCTGACAGACACAGGACAGAGGGAACATGATCTGACAGACAGGACAGACAGAACCTCCTTACCTGGTTTCAAATGCTTCTTCAGCCCAATAAACAGTGGTATGATGATGCGGCGTCTTATTAATGCATACAGTTCGTGTCTAGTAGCTGTACTGACAGCAAACCTTATGTGGCTATCAACGCCTAGGATAACTTAGTGCAGCTGAGCTGGTTACTAGGGTAAGGGGTTACTAGGGAGTTGACCCCCCGTAGTAACCTGCTAGCTTGATGCTAGTTTCAAGCTAGCTAACGAATACGGAGTGGAGGATAAGGATCATCATCGCTCCGTGACTGTAAATAAAAACATTCCGCTTCCTTTGCTTTTTCAATAAACTAAGAAACACAGTACACTGTTGTTACAAACAGTAAAGAAAGCCATTTTCATGGAGGTTACAGCTTGTAAGATCCGGGTCAAAAACCCGAACCGTGCCAGCTACTGACACACACATCGTGACGTCACGCCGAACGGCCACTCCCCCCCCCCCCCTCCGTTTCCAGAAATAATAACACAAAAAGTACTTTAAAACGACCAACAGTCATCTTTTTTATTATATTTTTTGGTATTAATTGCCTCGATGAAAGTTGAAAGAACTGATTTCTACATAAAATAGAAACAAGCTAGAACCCCAGAGGCGAAGCGATTCGGACATAATGAACAGATGAAGTTAAGAACTTAGCTTATTTTAAGTTGTTAAAATTTTTTCGTGGATGCAAATGTCTCAGCCCAGTCAAATGAGATTGGCGAGACCTGCCAAAACGTTAAATGGCTCCGCGGTTAAGGCGTTGGGCTTATGATCGGAAGGTTGTGAGTTCGATTCCCTAGCTGTTCTACAGTCCTGCTCACCATTATTGGCACCCATGCATTTAAATAACATAATTTTTCATATCTTCTGAAAACAATTATTCAAGTGAAATATTATTTGGCTGTAAATAACTTGTGTTTGATACAAAAGAGGAAATGATAACCAACAATAAATAAAAAAAACAATGAGAGGGAAGAAAATAAAGCTTAAAGCTTGCTGTGTCAGTGGTATTGGCACCCTTTGCTTTAAATCAGTATGGAAACACATTATGACTCACCTGTGGTAAATCAAAAATGAGAATCACCTGTGATAAATTGTCAGTGCCCATGTGACATGAATTAGCCAATGAATGGTGACTTCTGTGTTTTAAAAAGCCATCTGTTAGCCCCTTTTCCTTTGTCACAATGGTGAAGACAAAGGAGCTGTCAGAGGACATCAGAAGTCTGATTATTAGCAAACACAAGACCTCCAAAGGGTATAAGGCCATCTCCAAAGACCTTGGTATCCCTGTTTCAACAGTTAAGCATTGTGGAGGATCCATAATGCTGTGGGGCTGCTTTGCTGCATCTGGTACTGGAGGCCTTGACCGTATCACAGGAATCATGAGATCAGAGAATTATCAAGAGATTTTAGAGCGTAATGTCCTACCCAGTGTAAGAGAACTTGGTTTGAGTCGAAGATCATGGATCCTCCTGCAAGACAAAGACCTGACGCGCACATCCAAAAGCACACAGGAATGGTTGAAAAGGAAAAAATTGACTGAGTCCTGAGCTGAAATCTGCCATTGGGGAAAAGAAACCTGCAAATGTTCAAGAGCTTGAACAATTTGCAAAGGAAGAGTGGGAGAAAATACCAGCTGAGAAGTGCAAAAAGCTTATAGATGGCTACAAGAAACGTTTGGAAGCTGTCATCACTGCCAAAGGGTGTGCAACCAAATATTAAAGAGGGGTGCAATTATTGCTGCACATGCTGTTTTTTCCTCTTTTTTTTTTTCTTTGAAATTACAATATGCAAGTTGAGAAAACAATTTTCTTTGTTAAATTACTTTGGCCCTCTAATTAAAAGATCCTGATATATATTTGATACATTTCCATTTATTTCTGAAGATATTGTACAGGTTATGCAAAAAAGGAAGGGGTGCCAATAATGGTGAGCAGGACTGTACATGTCGTATCTTTAAGCAAGGTACTTCACCCTCTTGTCTCAGGGGGAATGTCCCTGTCCTTGCTGTAGGTAACTCTAGAAAAGAGCATCTGCTAAATGTGCAGATACAGAATCACATGTAGGCTTAAGAAAAAGTATGTAGCACCATCTTCTGGTTAAATCAATGTTAGTTTTCGTATGTAAACAATTGCCCACTGTTTAAATATGTGTACCAAGTTTTTAAACAAGAACATTGCATTTAAGACACCCTGCAGTTGATTTATGCAAGTCAGGATTAGTGGAAAAATAAGTTGACACACAATGTGTTATTTAAATACATATTTACAGTTGTTTTTATTTATCTGTAAAACATTCTATTGTGTGCCAATTTTTTTTATATATCCTAAAAATCTAAATACTATTAATAACACACATTATACTCTGTTTAAGGTTCTTTGAAGAAAACTGATTTGCATTTGAAGTGTATATTATTCTCAAAAGTTATCAAGAGTATTGGACAGTTAGCAAACACCATTACTTTATACTGTATAACCAAAAGAGCCATTAAGGAACTGACATCACTTTTACTTTGGGTACACAATCTATCAGACAACTTTACATTAGCTATAATAAATTTATTCACTTTTAATACATTAAATCGGTCATGGGAATAACTTATAATACATTCAACTGGTCATGTGAATCCATTTGAATACAATCAACTGGTCATTTGGAGAACTGAATAGTCAACTGGTCATGCATTCGTTCAACGAGTTTTGCAATGTCGGCACCTTGAGTTACTTAGTAGTATTTGGAACAAAAGTCTAACTTCTAAAGAAATCCTAAACGAACTACCAATCCAAACCTTACAAAAGTGCTGAACTATTCGCTAAAACGAGTACATGGTTTATTTGACCTATGGTTGACCAGGGTCACATAAGTGTTGTTGACATTAGAACAAAATGAAAGAACAAATCAGAGCTCATTAGAACACTGGGCTGTGTGACGGTCCTGTTTCTGATTGACAGCTGGTGAAAGTTCCGGAAGGCACTTCTCTGCCCATCTCATGATTGGACTGAGACCACAGCCAGGCTCTCAATGGCTGAGGAGAACAAAAACAAAATAAAAGGTTAAAAGGGAACTTGAAACAGCACACTACCTACTCATGAACTACGGGACCTAGTGTGTCGAGTACTGTTCATAGAATTATAAATAATTGAACGGACATTGCATCAAAACCCCAACCAATGTTTTTTTTCTTCCTAACAGACAAATGTTAAATAGATGTCTAAACAAAAAGTATTAAATAAGCCACCGTGAATTAATTATTTGTGTATCAAAGCTCTGATGCTACCAAATTCTGTTATGGGCTCTTGTAGTAATCATTTCTGTATCCCATTCCAGAATTATAGGAAGATGTCCGTTCTTCAGATTCAAATTCTATGTTTTTGTCTATTTACCTTCACAACTGTACTATTACATCACAGAGCAGCCTCTTTTTATTGGATTGACCATCTCCTGTGATGCTGTGGGCATAGGCAGAATTGAAACGGTCTGTTTTTACTAACTTTATACCCCAATTTGACTAAAAAGATGTCAGGTTTTAATCATGTTTTCAGTTTCCATGAGTCTTGTGAATTAGTTGGTAGGTTGATAGTCTCAAAGCATTCAATAATAATAAAAAATATATAGATATACTGAATATATAAAAATAAAGCATCTTTTAGCACCAAGCGCACACTACCCTATGCTTGTACAACACTGAATAATGTCTGCCAGTTCCCATTGGTCAGAAGGTAAAGGGAAGGCCTCTTTACTTTTTAGGCCAATAGCAACATAGTAACAGACTAGCATGAGCTGTGGCATATTTTACCTTGCCCTGCTGTGGGCGTTCCCTCTTTAGCTTCCTCTGCGATCTCCACTGCCTCCTCCTCCACCTGGGCGTCTGCCTCCTGGACTTCCTCACCTTGCACAGCCTCCTCCAACACAGGAGACACCACCTCTGCCTCCACCTCCGGCTCTAAGGCTTCTGCCTCCTCCAAGGCCGGGCCAGTGCTGTGGCAGGAGTGGCAGTGCTCTACAGCTGAGATCTCTGGAGCTGGCTCAGCTTCCTCTACTGCTGCTCCTGGCAGGACCTCCAGGGCGGCACTGACGGAGGCCGCTGCCAGGTGGGCCGCCTCTATGACGAGGGCTTCCTCCTCAGGTATGGCCTCAGCCACCTCCAGGGCTGGTTCTGCAGACTCCTCCACAGCAGATGCATCTTCAGTTGGTTCCTCAACTACTGTAGCTTCCTCCACTGCAACAACCTCAACAGCTGGTGTGTCCGCCTCTTCTGGAGCCTCCTCAGCGAGGGGGGCAACATTCTCTTCTACCTCATCACCTGCAGCAGATACACTCACAGCAGGGGTCTCCATAACCACTTCCTGCGGTTCGGAGATCACTTCCGCCACTTCTTCTGCACTTTCAACATCAAGAACAGCTTCTTCAGGCCTGGGCTCCTCAATCTCAACAACAGAGGCCTCCTCTTCAGCCACCACCCCATCTTCCTTGACTAGCTGTAGAACTTCCAGTGATTCTGGAACATCCAGAGCCTTCTCCTCCAGGTGTTGCACGGCACTAGCAATACTCGTCTCTCCCACTGATGCGGCTGCGATCTCCACTGTGGAGCTGGTCAGGATCTTCACAGTGGTCAGGATGTCAGAGACCGTCCCTGGGACCAAGGAAGAGGACATGGCAGGTTTAGCGGTAGCACGAGACAGTAGGAAAAAAAAGACATTTCCTACAATTCCCCATTTTATATACCATAGAGTAGACAAAGCCCTAGTTATGCATCATACTACTTAACATAACATGGGTCTTTGTCATGCTTGTTTTGCTTGATAGTTGTGGTGTCACAGTGGCAACATTCTCATCCGGGTTTTCACGTTTCACCTCTGCAGTAAACTAAGCGACAATATTCTAGGATGGATGGGTAACTACACAGCACGGTCACTGAACATGCACATGGCACTCACCTGGACCGCTTCTCCACCATGGGGTGGCACATGTGGGGTGGCACAGGGACATCTCTGGGGCTCTACAGGGGACTGCCAAGCCATTTCATGCTCCATCTTACATTATACAACATCAACATGACATTCACCTAACACAAGAGGGCATTAGTAGGAAATGATGGCATTGGTGTAAGCATTCATCCTTCAGACCAGCAGGAGTACCAAGGCTGGGTTTTTTGGCCAAACTGTTGACAATACTGACACTTGTCTCTGCTCCTATGGAAGGAACATTTTATTGTCTATGCCTTGACTTGCATGAGAGCTACATGTGGTCAATTAATTGTAAAAAAAATTATAATAAAAAAAAGTCAAATCTGTCAATAGTATTAGTATTAGTACCGTGACATGAAAACATCTCTCCAGCAAGAGTCAAGTGTGGCTAAAGGAACTGGAATTATTTTGGATTGGAAGGACCTGTTCAACAGGCTCAGACCTGTCAAACCCAGCTGCTGCAGCCAGCGCTACTTGTAGTCAGACAGGCTGTGTACTTCAGGACCAACAAAGAATAAAATACTCTTTCCCAACCATGAATGTCACTAAACGTATATATTTAGGTCACATTATTCACTGTATGTAGTATAACAGTCATCCATAGGAGCATGAACACGGCAGACATCAGCTTTATCGACACTACAGGAAGGGGGATAGCGGGTCATTAAGGTGGCTAATAGGCAACGAAACACAATCCTAAACTAGGAGCATTGCAGCAGCATGGGGGGGGGGGGGGGGGGGGGGGGGATATGCTGAAAAGAACCAGATGTCCTCTAAACAGGTAAACTGGTGTGGTTGTAAATATTTCACAAGAAAGAGTTTTCACATAATGCAAACATTAACAAACTGTGGAGCATTGTACTCTAGCAAGGAGCACACCAAAAATGAAGAAAAATCCGTTGCCTCATAAAAATATATATTAAGTGCATTGTATACGCATGCAGTAATAAATGCAATTGAGGACGAGATGTCATGACAACGTCTTTATTTAATGACTTCAATTGCCTTATTTAGTCAGCAAAACATTCTCTAGATTAACACGATAGCGCATTAGTTGGTCATGGTGACAATATACCAGACAGTAAAAAAAAATAAAAAAAAATTATGGTAGAGAGAACGGAGACGTTTGGGGGAGGCTCATGAAAAATGTTCTAGATCGTTCCCTTCTCATAAAAAGATAAGATGTGGTAACGACAAGAATTTATTTTCCCAAAATGGCTTAGATTCTACAGGGTTGAGACCCAAGTGTGAGGCCACTGAAACCCACCTGGTGTGGCACGAAGAAGTGCGTCATTTGTTAGAGCGTCATACGTGTCTGACATACGTGTGTGTGTGTATGAAGCGCCTGGGTTACAGGAGGTCTTAAGTGCAGTGAAGGCGTTGTGGACTGATTGCAGTTACACGCAAGAGGCAAAGAGGTGGGGAAAGTAGAAAAAAGAAGATAATCCCTACAGTCAGGTGGAGTAAATTGAAGGTAGACTGGCATCGGTTCTGTAAATGGCTGGTTGGGTTTGACTGGGTTACTGGAAGTCAACTCACCCCAAGCACTGAACTGCGATCAGCTTATTAAAAAAATTCCTAAAGGGTCCAGCTTGGCATAAGGGTAGGGGAAACCCATCTGAGGTCAGTGCTTGGGGGAGTGAGTGACTTAATCCTGGAGTTGAAGTACAGAATGTGATATAGAAGGGTTGGACAGGGACGGTCATTAGTCAATACCAGGAAGTACACCCAGGAGCCAGCCAATAGTTTTATACGTTTCCATTTACAAAAAGCTGCGCTTGGCTCCAATTGGATATCCACTACTCCCTATATAATTGCTCTGTATGACATCTGTCAAAACCTTGTTCATCTCATTTTAGACATGTGAGAGAGAGTAGCACTGTGGGAGAGAGGAAGACAAGGCAGGAGAGGAAGGCCCAGCAGCAAGAGCTAACAGGTTGTTTTGGTCGCATTTCACAATAAAATGCAGAATTAGCAAGCCATTTCATTCCCTTATTTTATGAAATCCAATGGATGCAAATATGTTTGCATTAAATCTTAACCTGCTTCTAGCTTTGTCTCTTCAGGTAGCTGGACTTCTCTGTACTTTTTATCTGAACCGTCATTACGAATCAAACTTGAGTTCAAACTGTGAAATCCTACAGCCCGATTAATGTAAGAAGTCATGCAACCTCGTTTGAACTATCCAGACAAAGTAAAGGAAATCAAGGTGGCATTTTGTGTCCTGGGTTTTAAGGGGCACACACGTCTTTACAGTGGTCACTCAGTGACTCAGGACAACTGTACTGTATACATTCAAAACTCCTCAACTCCCCCCTTAAAACCCACTACTTTACACTCTTGAAAAACTGGTTTGTAATGTGATAGTATGTGAAGAAGGCCAAACTGTAAAAAAAACAAAAACAGCTCTGGATTTGCCCAGTTCAAATCATCATAAACTAAAGTGTCCTTACAGAATGAAAGTCCACTTCTGCAGTTTATTGTCAGATGTTGTTGATTTGGATCTGGGGATTGGGTAGAGCAGGGTGGGATATAGTAGGTGTGGGGAAAGGGGGAGGGGACACCAAGACTAACCCAACCCCGTCCTCTAGGTTAAACTTTAACCTCTGGCCCCTCGCCATCTATGCTGCGACCTCAGCGGCAGGCGCCGCCTCAGCCTCAGGGGCAGGGGCGGTCTCAGCCGGGGGTGCAACTTCCTCTACAACCGTACCCGCACTCTCCTCTGCAGGGGCCTCAGCGGGCGCCACAGCCTCCACGGCAACAGCCTCCACGGCAACGGGAGCTGCTTCGACCGCTGCTTCGACCACTGCCTCTGGTGCTGCCTCCTCCACCACTGCCGCCACCGCCTCAACGACAGGCTCGGCGATGGGCTCAGCAACGGCCTCTACAACAGCCTCAAAGACTGGCTCAGCCGCAACCTCGGCAACAACCTCGGCAGCAACCTCGGCCGCTGGCGCTTCAGCTGCTGGGGTCTCTTCGGCAACCGCTTCAACGACTGCCTCGGCAACAACCTCAGCAACTGGCTCTGGTGCAGCAGCAATCTCCGCTACTGGTTCTTCTACAGCAGCAACAGCCTCTACGACCGCCTCGGCAGCCTCTACCGGGGCTGGTTCAGCAGGCGCTTCGACGGCCACGGCTACTGGTGCTGCTTCTGCTGCTGATACAAGAGGAAACAGAGAGAGGGAGGAGAGGAGTCAGGAGACGATACCCAGGCAGCTAGGACACACGTCCGCCCAGAAGATTAGCACTAATATGACTAGCCATCAGTGGATCAGTGACAGGAGAAGCCCAGGTCAGCACAATACCCAAAAGGTCAGAAGGTGAGAACCATTTTAAAAAGGGGGCTTAGGGGGAAAAGGTTTTAAAACTTCAAATGACATTAGTGAGGATGAGCTCAAACAAGCAGGTGGTAGAAAGACATCAGACTGAACACTGCCAAATACGAGGTCCAAGCCTCAGTTGACCTTCCAATTAGACGTGTACACAACTGGCACATCAACATGCATATTCAGTCTGAACGTGTATCTATATGTGGACTGGAAGGAGCTCTACAACATGACCTCTTGACCTCAGAAGGACAGAAGCCTGTCTTGTACAAAACCTCTGCTGATCAGCAGGGAAAGTGGGTTTGGTGTGCATTCTACAGAGTGAAGATAAGCACTTAAGAAAAACCCCATCAAGGACACCTTATCAAAGTTCAGGAGTCCAGAACTTCCAGATATGCAGAAGCACTATGGACTGAATTTGCATGCATTACTGAGGGGAGAGTTTTTTTATTATTATTAGGTGGCGTACTGGCATGCTTGGTAGAGACTGGTAAAAAAAAAAATATGTGAGGGGTGTGATTAGCAAAGTGTTAGTGAGTTAAGAAAAACAAAATGTCTTCCACCAAGTATGAAAGAGGACTACCTCCTCAGGAATGCGTGAAGAGAAAAGCCAGAAGAGAATGGTTCATGCAAGATGGGGGGGGGGGGCAAAGGAAACATGCATGTGGTTTACATTAAATACTCACCCTCTTCCGCACCTGGAACACAGACAACAAAAGACACAGTTTAAAGTGGCATCTCAGGTTGTGTATTAGTGGTACGGGTGAGCCTTTGCTAGCCCATGTATCCATGTGAACCCGTGAGAGGGAGTTATATGACCGACAGCAGTCAGCCCGGGCTCCCTGCCACCACAGCCGCGGGAGCCTCCGTACACAGACAAACTAATCACTGACGTATCGACTCTGACAGGCCAGATAAAAGTGATTCAGATTGATCAGTCTACCATGTTGGCCTTGGGTTCCACCGCCAAAACATTTCGCCTCACCCAACGACGAAAAATCCCCTTTGACGTTTCACAATTGCCAAATGAAAACAGCCAGGCTTGGCCTACGAGCACCATGCTAGTCGTACGTAAAAATTCCTGGTCCCTGACCAAACCCTTAGGAGAACTTCTCCATTTTGGAATGTGTGTTTTTAGTTGGTATATCAGTTTATGTTTCGTTAAACAGGTGAAAAGATACAGGCGTGTGCAGGACTCACCTTTCGGACTGGGGACTGCCGCGCTGTCACTGTTCACTGTCTTGTAGGCCTGTGGACAGGGAGTAAAGCCAACAGTACACTTTATTTTCCATTGAAACAAACCTGATGAATGCCATCATAACTACCCACTTTGGACACCCTTAACTATACCCAAACAAGCTTTTCATCAACATATTTATCATTTAAACAGGCTGGTATCTAGTAACAGTCAAGATCACTGCCCTATATACGGTTGGCTGATGTAGACATACACTTGTTACAATAATGGGGTCTATAGAAACAAAGAACCAATTGTGCTGTTCCTCAGCCTGATCAACTGTAACATCTAGGCCTTTTCAATGACAACAGTCACCACTGAGACTGGTCCCTGAGGGGTGAGCCCTTTGGAAAAAACACAGGAAGCTTCAACTATGACACAAAATGGCCACTGATAACACCACACATGTACTGGTGGAAGTTTGGCAAATGTAAAAGTAACTTTTCGAATAAACGTGTGTGTGTGTGGGCTGTACTTACATAGACGGCAGCAGCCGTGAGTCCTCCACCACACAGCAACAAGTACACCGTATTCGAAGATCCACCAGGGATCCCCACGGACATCTGCCGTGCTGGAACAGCTGAGGACAACGTGAATGAGTGGGGCACAAAGTTAGGGGACGGACCGGGAAGCAAACTATTCACAGCTGCATTGTACAGAAAATAAAGCAAGTGAGTCTTCTTCCACACACTTGCTTCTGTGAATTGCGTCACACGTTTGTGAATAATTATTCTATGGAGCCTTATCAACTGCGAACAATACGAATAGAGATGATGGCTGGACAGGAAACACCTGTGCCCAGTCCGTATAAATACACAGATGTATGAAGGTAATGCACATTTGAGAAGATGCCATCTTTAGTATGGGTAGATGCTTGGTTAAGCCTGCAATTTAAAACACCAATGCTTCAAAACATAAATTTGTCATAGTCCTGAGCTTAGTCAGGAGGAAGCCAGCCATTAGGGTCCACCTGTGCCTGAAGAAAGCTGTATTTTGGTACGTCAACAAGCCTACCGATCCTTTAATCTACTTAAGAATAGTGCTACGCCGGTCATTTCCAACTCAAGTTTGCCAATTAGCCAAGCTGGACACATTTACATCCCAAATGTAGATTAAAGATCCCTTGTTTGGATTTTAGAGGCCCGGCCTATTGGGCGTCACCATACACTACAAGGATTCTCCTCTCACTTTTTAATCAGACTCTCAATGTGTCAAGCTACCAGACTTTAGCCCATAACTGAGTTTTGTGTAGAGGAGCTTAGAACGTTAAACTTGAAGAAGGATCTGGTAAATCTCATAGTGGGCTGTTGTTGTTGATTGTGATTGTTTGGGACCCAGTGTCAGGTCAGAAACCCTGCTTTGCCTGCCTGCTTATGGGATTGGCATCAGTTCAATAAAGCTCTTCCAGAAATAAAACCTCTTAGAACTTCCTTCACCCAAACACTGGCCTAAGCCATGTGCCCAGAGCTGCAGTGCACACACACTCATGCAAACATATACACACACACACACCCATAAACACACACACACACAGTAGACTATACTTGTTGGCCACTACATAAACACTTTGAAGGGATACTTATATATCTTAATAAAGGTATTCAAGACATATGTCTGTTGCTGTAATGCACAGTATACTGCATGCTTGCAGTACAGAAGGAACTGGTTTCAAAGTTCATGTGGAGGAGCACACTTTCTATGAGGCCCTATACTTGTGTCATGGAAGCACACCAGTCTAGTCTGAATAGCAACAAGGGAACACAATGTACAACACAGGCTAACCCAACCCAGCCACCACCCCCCCCCCCCCCCCCCCCCCCCCTCAATCCCTCCTACTGACATGTTTCATGGTATCGCATTTCATCCTGCACCTCTGCCGAACCAGCGAGCAAGCACACACACAAACAAACACACACACACACAAACAAACTTACATGGCATTTTCCCTAAGCGCACGAACACACGCACGCACTGTTCCAATAGATTGCATTACGGCTTACATTTTTAGAGCAGAGACTACTGGCTTTCATTCAGTCCCAAATGCAATGCCACCATTCCATTGCCTCATGACTGACCCCCAGAACTCTTTCACCCCTCTCCCTCTCATCAATACCAAGATGTGCCCAAGGTTAATCTGATCACAGATCAGTGACAACTGACAAATGCTGACACTGCCGTCAGCTCTGACCCTGCAACACCTGTGACAATATGGTTGCCTGGCAAGTCCAAGTGCGGTTATATATACAGGTAAGCAGTTAATCCGTGGCAGAGGTCAGACGTGTCATGGAGGACAGGCATATGGCCTTTTCACGGTCAGCCCGTCACTCCTCCCTCCCCTGGTAACTGGCATCAAGTCAAACAAGTAACATGGCCAACGTGACACACGTGTCCCACGTATCCTATACACAAGGAGAGCGCAAGGGAGAAATATGTAACATGCTAGGCTAAGCTAGGCTATGCCAGGCTGAAGCAAGGCCCCTAGGCCGAAAGTGAGCATTATGTAAAGCAAGGGCAGATTGTGCTGCTCCTTCTACTGAATAGAAGCCATTTTCCTCCCTCTTCTGCACACATTTGCTCGAATACACATACAACTGTGCACAGTCCCACACACATGCATGTACCAGGCACACTAGGCCCCCCAGCCTCAGTAAGAACATGAGTCAGCAAAGTAACCTGTGGTCAATTTGTCTTGAACAGCAACAAAACATGCTTCAACGTCCAAATGAGCTGGATTTGCATAGTTGTTAGCAGCTTGTGAGGTTCTCCTACTAAATCAGGAAATGGATATACTATTAGGGCCCAAATGACCCTTGAGAAAATACCATTTATACGAGAACATATATTGGGAACCAACAACCACTAAATAATGAACGGGGCGTTCCCAAAAAGCCAAATCCTACAATTCCTACTCCCTTGTCAAATATAATCTCCATTCACGACACGTTCATCCATATATTTATTATGCGATATTTTTGGTAAATAGACATTGGAGGTTATGTTGAAAATATGGAGGTGCACGAAACTCAACTCGTAAGTTATTGCACACCTTTGTTCTGCATTATCAATACACCAGCATGTGGACATCCAACATATCATATCATACTTTTCATTAACCACGAAGTTATGACATTACACGACGTTTGGTGCCAAATAATTTGAAGCCATGCGTTATGAAATAACGTTGGAAATCTTATTTTCGACTCTGACTTGCAGTTTTATCAATCTTTGTGCAGCAAGAACTGCGTGTTCCCAAAGCAGGACACACCTCCTTTAGACAAGGGGGCGTCCTGCCTGAACCACCACCAAACTAGGCCTCATCGTATTTCTACATTCAATAAGACTGTTTTTACATAGTAATAATGTACTTAAATATAATATCTATAATTTTATATATGAAATTAAATTGAATATATTTTTTCATTATGCCTTCGAGTATGACACGAATACCACGCAGTGGCAAAACGCAAAGCGCAAGATTGGGGAACAAACAACTCAAATAGATCAAATTTGACTAAATGGAAAGAGTTGAACAACATTACGACATAAAAATGCAATTCGATTCAGGGGATTTGCACCTATACAGAGACGACATGCGTTTATACGTCGAAGCTGCACGAACAGCCAACTTATCCAACCAAAACGAACGACTGGCCGTCGTACATGTACAAAAACTCACCATTTCTAGGAGAGTGTGCAATGGTCTTTCGTGCCAGAGGCCCGAGTCTCTGGATTGCCCGTCTGCAGAACATTTCTGTTAATGTTTCAGTGTTGCTATGCGTGCCTTTCTAGAAGAGATCCGCAGGGATAAATGTCGGTGCTGCACGCTGAACTGAAGCGATGCTGCTCATAGACTGGAAACCCTCAGACTCCCCCCCCCCTCCCCTCTGCTTTTATGAACGTCACTCCGTTGCAGGCGAAAGGGCGAAATAACACGTGGGTTTTTAGGGGACTGACAAAATATAAGAGATCATTTTCCGGGGTTGGAAACATTTGCATAGTTTAGTTTCAGTGCACTTAATACAAATGTATATAATGAGCGTGCTGTCTGTCTAAAACCTTTAGTAGAGGTCCTCGTGACCAGATAGGATACTCTGGAAACTTCCACAAACTCCTAACACTTCACTTTAAATACTCAAAACTGTGTATTACGATTACGACGGTGTCCTCTACTTCTGCCAAATCCTAATCAATAAACTGCCCTCTGCGGGAGTTAGGGGCCTTTTCTCTGAGGCTTGGGATGGTGGAAGGTCGTGCACAGAGTCCATGTTAATTATATAAGACTTGGCGGCTATTGTGGTCACACATCTGCGTGCTCAGCTTTGACTGACAGCAGGACCTGCGGCAAAGCACGGAGGTCAGGCAGGCGACAATCGCTCGAGACTTGACGCGTGGGTAACGTGTATTTAGCTGAGCACGCAAACCGACTTTCGACAGGAGGATCAAATAAGACAAAAGTTTATTATTTCCCTTTGCCTGGGCCTTCATGGTGCCTCTCCAACACGCCACAATGAAGAACAGTATGCTGGCAACCACAGGCTGGTAGAACATCTGCACACCTGTTACACGTCAAAGGACCCAATAAATGGGCTTCCGAGAGTCACGATCTCATAATGCTCACATTTGGCGCCCTCTTGTGTATCTTTAAAGAATGACACGGAAAACTAAATTCGAGGATTACAGTAATACTGTATACAGAAACAAACAGATAAAACAATATTTCATTTTACATACAGCTTTTATTTAGAAAATTCACATTAAAAGTTTACTTTCAAATTTTGGAAAAAAAGCACCCAATCTAATGTACATGCAAAAAATGTCCGTTATAAAAATCCCTGAATGTGAGGTCACAGCATAACCTGAGCAGGACAGTTTGGTCAATCTGAGAGACAAAAGCAAAAAAGCGACACTCTCCAATTTGATTTTGAAATTCCAAAAGTTAAAAATGATTTGCCAGAGGAACCAGAGGTTCAGATAAGGAAGTCTGCTGAGGAGAAAAAAAGGAATTAGGAGAGAGTCTTCTACTAGACAGCAACATGGTGAATGTTGCACTAACATAACACATACTGGAGCGCGCGCACACACACACACACACACTCTCTCTTCGTCTGTGTTGGTGCATGTCTTTCACAAGGCTTGCTTTAGAGTGGTTTGTACACACCATGTGACTTGAAGCTTTTTCTAGAGGTTCATGCAAGCAAGCGATCACACACACACACACACACACACACAGCATGACAGTCTCTCCACCCACACTTATGCACAAGACCGTAACATGACTGCATCACATTGTTTTCTAGCGCTCCCACAATCAATCAATTTGTTCCAGTTCTCTTTTTTGTGTGCAAAGTTATTCACTGTTGATTATTGAATGCATACACTTTCAGACAGTCTTAAAACCAGTACATCGAACCTATTTTGCTTAGAATGCGAGTGATGTCGATGGGAATAAAGTTTATAAATTACAGACTGGGTGCGTCATACACAGATGCACTATCGAGAGTGGATCCACCTTCAACCATGCAGGTCCAAACTCACTCAACATTACTGCAGTGTTTCAGGCTGAAAGAGATGACTTCTGTACAGTCGCTAATCTTCCAGATCCACCGCCGTCACAGAGGTCGTCCCTAGGCAGGAGAATGCAGTTCAGACTCAGCAGGTGCACGACCACATGCTATTCTCCGACTTCTTTTTAGCCTGGATTTTGAAAGAGCTTGTGTGTCCTCCAACTGTCCTCTGTTCTGGAAGCTTCCTCTGCCGGCTCAGTCTGGCCCCCACAGCTAGGAACACATCCTCCACACTCTCCTGGTTCTGAGCTCTGACCCCACCTCCCCGTCCACCTCGTCCACCCATGCCCTTCACCCCCTGGTCAGGGCTCTTGGCCGAAGTCTCGAACAGCATCATGCCGTGGGCCTCTGCAAACTTGGCCGCCTGTTCCCTGCTCACCTGCCCCTCGGACCGGTCGCCACGCTGATCACGGAGGTCGATCTTGTTGCCCACGAGGAACCTGAGGAAAAAGAACACAGAAAATGTCTTCATTTGAAATGATTTCTCAATTAGATCTTTAGAAGACATGCAGCAAGGGTAGGCATCCCTGGTCCTCGAGAGCCATAGTCCTGAGGGTTTTAGATGTTCCCCTGCTCCAGCACACCTGATTCAAATGAATGGGTCATTATGAGGCTTTCACAGAGCTTGATAACAACCCATTCATTAGAATCAGGTGTGCTAAATCCTTCATCGCTGCTGACTTTATTGTTAATGGATCTGACGCCGTGACCATGATCGTCATGACGGTGACCACCCACCATGGGATGTCCTGTCCGAGGGAATTCTGGCGGCACTCCTCGATCCAGGCAGGTAGCCCCCGGAAGGACGCGGGGCTTGTGACGTCATAGACGAAGAGCACTGCATGCACGTTGCGGTAGTAGTGATGCACCATGGACTTTCGGAAGCGCTCCTGGCCCGCCGTATCCCAGAGCTGCAACTGAGGTGACACAGTTGTCACAATAATGATTTGGCTTTTCTCTCAGACCCACAACACTAACCAATAAGACACTTCCACAAATAGAGAAAAAAGATCTATACTTATTAAGGTAAGTAGGAGACCAGTGAATTAGAAAGTTAGACAGCAGACACTGTGCTTTCTCAGTATGGACACTTAAGCGTGCGAGTGTGTATGCAAGTCCTCTCTACTCTTGTGAAGGGGTTCATTCGCATGAATAATAAAGTACTGGTCTTCCTTTAAGACAAATGTTTCATTTCGGGACACTTCCTCTATTGGTCACAACACTCAGAAAAGAAGAACACGAGCCAATCTTCTCCCCCTCTCTTTTGTACAAAGCAAATCACTGTTTAACAAACACATTTATGTTTAATTAGCTTACTTACAGATAATAGTTTGGATTGCTTTGGAGACTGCAAGTGAAGGTTACAATATAAACGGGTGCATGTAAACTTCTTGTGACAGTAACATCTACATAGGACAATTCGACAGTTCTAGTAAAACTGTAATTTGCACAGAGCTTTATAGATCTGATGCAGGTAACTGGAGAAAGTTAAATATTAAATGGTGCCCCAAAGTTGAACTGGGCACAGCCTTTGACATGGGCAGCTTTAACTTGATTAAGAAGAAACTTTAGTAAGCCTGGTAAACTCATTGTACCAGAATAGATTAATAAACGGCACTGTATAATTTTGGACAGAACATTACGACCTAAACATCAAGCAATATATAATGTAGTTAAAATGATTCATAAATGGAAACGTTGTAAAACGTAGGCTATCGAGCGTAGACTGACGTTTGACCTACAAGTAGCCGACTTTATTGTAAAAAAGTTCGATGAGAGAATAATTTTCAGAACTTAATACCTACTTCAAAGCGATCGTGCTTAAATAAAACAAAACTGAAACAGTGTTTTGTGCACACTCAATCCGTTAGAAAAGTTAGAAAAGTGTTTCTCATTCCGTAACACACACAACAGAAAATGTACCTTGATTTTCTCTCCTTCAATATCGAGAAGTCGCTCACGGAAATCGACCCCTATCGTTGCCTCCGTCCTCTCAGGGAACTGTCCGGCGCACCACCGGTGGGTGAGGCAGGTCTTCCCCACATCAGAGTCACCGATCACGATGACTTTAAAGACCCGACATCGCCCTGGAATAGAAGTGACACTGCTCAGTGAGTTGGAGAACTCCAAAGAGGAGTCCATATTGGGAAGAAAAACACCAAACGTGTCTTAGAAACAAACGATCAATTGATTTTGTATAGGCTATTTGATGAAGGATAAAAAAACAACTGCTTAGCATCACGGGTACTGTGCGTTCTGTCTCTTGAGACAAATAACCGCACTTCTGAGAGTGAACTCCGCTCGAAGTTTGACTCCTTATTTTGACAGCGTGGTCATAAATCCTCGCGAGAATCAGGGGCAAACGGGAATTCCTAGATTGAATTTATACCTTCATAGTTTTAGATTGAGGTTGACCCAGTGACCAGACCCAATGTACACTACAATCAGTCAAAACTACAATTTTTTTATAATTAACTTAAGTTAATTAAAGTTCACGGAATCACTTATTTTAAATATACACAACAACAAAAAATGAGACAAGAAATATTAAACATGGGAGTAAAAACAATTTCTTATCTTGCCCCAACAACCCACCCAAAATTGATCTTATCATACAAGACACCACAGGTTTAACTTCCTTTAAAAAAATACTTTTATTGCATTTTATATTTGGTACCTCTTAGGTGTTTGTCAACAGGGGGTAGTTGTCTTACATATGAAGAAGAAAAACAAGGCAGGCTGATCTTTAGAGGGAGAGGAAAAAATACTAACCATCCCTCACAACCAAGTCCAAAATACACATTCTGGGGCAGTGGACACATACTGTTGTGATTACTGATTCAATTTCTGCATCAAACGGACTATTTATATACACAAAATCGTAATTAAAAAGCTACTGGTGGTCTGTTACCGTTCAAGATCCTTAGGTGGCTCCAAACACTGCTAAGAAGATCACACTGTGAAGAGAAACTGCTAAGAGTAATGAAAGTAAAGAGGGTTTTTTTTTGTTAGAGAGGAACGAGACTTTGTTTATTGATGCCGTGTTTGTTTGGGTATGGGTGGGTATGACAAAGAATTCAGTACGACTGACGTAACACAGGTCATCTGGCAAAGAACCGCATTTCCATACAGTTTTGCTAGACCAAGACACAAATCTGTATATACAGATGACCAATGACCAACCAACAAAGGGTTTGGGCCAAAAATCCAAGGTTATACATTCCCATCACATTTTTAACACTGGAACCCAACTAAGAGGTGGAAGGTGAGAGGAGAAAAAGAGAGAGCAAAAAACACATCGTCAGTCATACTGCAATCCTGGTAACCTTTTGATCTCTGCCTCCATAGCGACCTCTTAAACTCTGACCTCTTGACCAGCTTCTGATCGGATGAGGCTTTCCAAAAGAAAAAGCAACATGTAGGACCAATGACACATTCACATGCTTAACCTATTCTTCTGGAACAGTCTTAATCAAACATTTGGTGTTGGCATTGTTATTAATCCCACTTTAGACATCCATGGACTACATTTGACATGATGGTTAGTCCAACTAGTCAACCCAGATCCAAACAAGGTATTGCAGATAGTGGCTGTGGATCCTAGCTGTTGGCTTATACAGTATATCTGTACACAAGTACAAAATAACCATTGCTAATTCAGTTACTTTAAATACAGTCTAAGTCAAACTGAAGTTCAGAGTTTGTAAAGGTTTATCTATCCTGACCACATACCCAAACAGTAACCAATATTGAGGAAAGGACCAGACTGATTGTGCCAGGGCTCAAGAGAACCTCACATCTGAGCTCCTTAGCAGGTTTGAGTTTGGTGACATTTCCATTTGATCCAGAAAGGGAACAGCACTGGATTTCAATAGTCCACAATTTATTTATGTTCTAGAGCTAAGGTAAACTAAAAGAAGCTTTGGAAGTCAAATTAGGGGTTTGAGTTTCACTTAATAGAGTTATTGAAATGAAAAGGGACCCAAAAAGGGCCCATAAAGCCCATGTTAATATATATATTTTTCTCTCTCATATAAATAAGATTAGTTTAAAACATTGTGGGTCAGGATGCAGCAGTGTCTGACCAGCCCCCTCTTCTTCCAGACAACCGCACAGTGTTGCTCGTTGTTCATTGTCTCCATAGGAACTGTCTATATGCTTTGTTCATTCAACAGTTCGCTAACCGTTCAATTTTCCCCCCAGTTTCAGTTAGAGTAGTCGTCAGCAAGATTTAAAAAAGTTAAATGGCCATTTTTATTCTCTCTCTCTCCTCTCAAAAAACAAATGTCACACACACAGCCCCGGTTTTTTCGTGTCCGAGAGGGATGCCAAACTTCCACTGGGAAAAACCCAACCCACTCTGTCTCTCCAGAAGTGGCTTGAAAATGGTGTTCGGCGTACCCCAAGGCTCTGACCTTGGCCCGTTCCATTTCTCCTCCGCCCCATTAGCCCGCCTCTGCTCACATGTCATTGGTCAGTTCCTCAGTCTCTGTGGAGACATCACCATTGGCAATCTTTGTGTTCTCGTATCCAGGGGGCATGAAGGCTAACGTGTAGGGGTAGATCTTGTGACAGTCCATGCGGTACAACTCTGCCTTCTCCATTGCGTCTCCTAACGTGCCATTCCGAAGACCATCCAGGACTTCACTGCAAATCTAAAAAGGGAGCGAGAAAGTACATTCCAATAAAATAAACTCCCTGTGTCAGTGGAAGAAATATTGTGTACATAATGGGTCAGTCTTTTAATGTAATGGTCATCTCAAACACACCTGAATGGACCTGTTGTTGAGAGACTCGTCCAGTGCGGTGGCTAGCTCAACAGCCTTGGCTGCTGTCGAGGAGTCCAGGTAAACCATCATCTTAGCCGCTAAAGGAAGAGAAGAAGCGAAGGAAGAAAAGAGGTAGAGCCATCTCTTTATTTAATGAGACGTTTTGTAGGAAGGGCACACTTATGACATTTTGTCAAAACAAATCCAGTAAAATTATTTAGGACCAATGTAATATCCATAATATCCTATGATCATACCCCTAATAACCATACAACAATACCTTAATCTCATAAAAAGTGTATTTGAATTAATTGTAATGTAGCATCAATAATTGCAATATTAATTAATGTACTGAAATCTCTTTAGGTAACCAACTAGATGTATTATGTCATGTTAGTAATATGGCCCTTAGCTGTCACAAGTCTCTAAACAGTTCAGTCCCCATCTGTGGCTAGCTGGGTGTGTGTGTGAGCATTACCCTACCTGCCACTCGGTGAGGTATGGAGTCAGAGTGCTTGCTAAGAAAGGTTTCATTGAAGCTCTTGGCGTTGCTGTCTCCGAACAAGCGCGTGATCTCCTGCTTGAGCACCGTCCTGACGGCCGGGGCCAGATCCTTCCTCTCAGAGACTGACACAGGGACGGGGGGGGGGGGGGCGGGGGCGGGGGGGGGGAGAGCAGGAAGAGAAGGGGGAGTTGAATGGAGAGGAGACACAAGGGGGATGGATGGGTCACGTTTCAAGAGATAGAAACGGAATGTACAGAGGAGAATAGCAGAGACAGGAGGAGGGAAAGGAGGGTAAAGATGAACAGATCTAAATGCGAACACGTGGACCCCACGTACCTCGCTAATCGTGTCGTATTAATCAACTGTTTGGGGTAACAAGCGGTTTCCTCTCACCTCCCTTGAAGAAGCGCACGAGACACTGGTGCAGCCAAGGATGATCTGGGTCTATGGCCACTGCTCTCTTCACAGACTGCAGCATCAGCAGGTATTTGTCTGGAGAGAGGGCGCACATAAGAGCAAGAATTACAATCACCTCCCTATGGCTTCCTTTCAATGAAAGTTCTGCTGATGTTTGTGTGTGTTTCTGTGTGTATACAGTCTCCGTGTGTGTGTGTGTGTGTACCTTTCCTGAAGTAGATCTCGAAGGCCAGCAGGTGGGTGTCTATCTTATCTTTAACCAGGTGCTTGAGAGGTGTAATGAACTTGACCGCTTCCTCCAGTGGGTTCTCTACCTGGTGGGGAACACAGGAGAAGAGAAAGGGGGAGGTGTCAGGACTGACACACCCACACACACAGACCCATCAGCCAGGCACACCAGTCAGTCCAGTCACCTTGGCCAGCTTGTCAGGTATGAGCTCCTCCTTGGGTCCTCCGATCTCCTCGTCGTCGTCCTCTTTCTTCTTCTTCTGGTTCTTCAGCTGCTTCTCCTTCTCGGCGTTCTTCTTCTCTTCCTCCAGCTGCGCCTTCTTCTGCGCCCGCCTCTGCTTGTTCCTCAGCTTCTTCAGCTCCTTGTCAGACAGGTTGGCTGCAGTACGGAGGAAAGCAACTTTTGATTGGCATGCTTATTGACCAATACACACACAGACAGACTGATTGTTTATCCTCCCACCCTCTAGATAGCCCCACCCACCCAAACAAACACACACACCTGTGTCAGCCTGCAGCTCCTTGTTGTCGTCAGCCAGTGGGTTGTCGTGGAGACAGAGGTAGATTTCGATGGCGGTGCGCGCCGCCTTGTAGTAGAAGGGGTGCATGCGCAGCACGTCCTCCAGCTTGAGCAGGTCCACGTAGGAGCGGAGGGTCATCTTCCTCATGCAGTAGGTGTGGAAGTCAAACTGGTCGTCCGTGATCTCCACAAAATGCTGATGGGATACGTGGAGAGAGGGGGGGGGGTTACATACACCTCCACATCTGTCAACAGCCTCCATTAGTAGACCAGGAGTAGGTAACCCTGGTCATCGAGAACCATAGTCCTGAAGGTTTAAGATGTTTCCCTGCTCTAGCACACCTGACTCTAATTAATGGGTCATTATCAAGTTCTGTGGAAGCCTCATAATAACCCATTCATTTGAATCATGGCTCTCAGGGACCAGGATTGCCACTGTCCTAGACTAACAATGTAGACGTAGTTTGACATTTCCATACAGAAAGTAAGAAGACTCACTCACTCTACCACAGTCAACAGCCTCCATTACACCCTTTTCCACACTGTGAAAATTCTTCCCCCCTCCCCCCCACACTCGTGAGATGACTCACCCTCTCTATCTCATGGCACTTCTTCAGGGCCTCCCCATACTTGTTCATGGACTTGTAGGCCAGAGCACACTCCGTCTGGAACCACATGCACTGCATCTCGTTCAGGTTCTCCACCGCTGACGCACCCTCCTGGAGAACATGGGGAAACCAATGGAGGCATAAGACAGACACACACACACACACACCATCATCTGTTTCCAATTGACCAACAGCTACACATATGACAAACACACAGACACCATTGTCTGCTTCCAAAACACAGAGAGCTAAACAGATGACTAGCACACACACACACCATCCTCTTCCTCACCCGTGTGAACTTGGAGCACATCTCCTCGGCCTCCTTGACCAGGCCGGCCTTCAGCATGTACTTGGCACACTTGGAGTTGATGAAGCGGTCAGCCGTGTCCAGAGCCTGGGCCTCGTCCATCCACTGGGCGGCCTCCTTGATGTTCCCCGCATGCTGCACAGCCGAAACGCACACACAAACACAAACACGACAGGAACAGTCATCAGAAGGGAAAAGGTAAGAAGGATTCTTAGAATGTTGGATGATGTGACTGTTCTAGAATGTTCAGGTCTGAGACAGTTGGGAGATGTTGAGGGGGTTGAGAAGGCTCACATGACAAGTAGAGGATGATTTGTATTGGATTAGTGACACGCATGCTCTTACCTTGTATATCTTAGCTTTGATGAGGAACAGTTCTATCAGTGTAGGCGTGCTCTCGATCGCTGCGTTGATGTATTCCAACGCCAGGGTCTGCTGGCCAATCATGTCGTAGTGCTGGGCCAGGAAGTACTGCACCCATAGCAACGTCGTGGGAGGCTCCTCCTTTCCATCATCTGCAACAACACAAAAATGACCGATTCATTTGAACAAATAATGTATATTTCTGTAAATTCACGTTATTTCCTTCAAAACACGTTACTTTCACCTCAAATGGGTTTCAAAGGCTGTTGTTTACAATTAACTATAAAACATCTTTCCTTTTATTTTGCCTCACCGTTCTGGTTAAACAGTCTGCAGCTGTTTAATGACGTTTCAAAGCCCACTACTAATTCTTCAATGATTGAAACCTGCAGGAGAGGGGAAAAAAGGAAGGAATATTGATGCTTCTACATGATGAGGAGGCTGGTGCAGATGGAGTGTGTTTGTTCCTCATTACCTTCTCCATGTCATGGTAGAGAGACTTGAGGGTTGTGAAGACAGGCGGACAGCCTTTACTGAAGTTCATCCTCAGGTAGCGGTCAAGACACTCTCTGAACTTCTCACCTGGAGGTGAGACAACGAGAAGAAGACGTACACGCATTCACACACCTGAAGTACTGTCCCAACTACAAGCTTCCTTGGTTATCTCCGCGCTTTTTAAAGCTAAATTAATCCCCCCCAAAAAACACACCCGTACACTTAATGTTCCTTTTTGCCAAAGGTTCCAAAGACAGCTCATATGAAAGAAGCCATGTGATTGGTTATACCAGACAGGAAGTTGAGAGGCAGTCTTCTGGGCACCAGTCCCTTGGGATACTTCACCCAGGCATCTTCAAAGATTTTCTGTCTCTCCTCCACGCTGCCTAGAAGCCCACCACCACAGAGAGAGAGGTCAGGAGAAATCCTACCAGACATCAGATGACAGTGCTGTGTAGTTTAAAAGCAGCCTACCAGGCTTCAGGGCCTTCTCCAGGCCGTGGTAGTAGGACCAGTTTTCGGGGTTCCTCTCCAGCAGCCTGCGGTACACCTGCGTGGCCTCTTCCAGACGGTCCAGGTTCAGCATCAGCTCCCCTGGAGGACCAAACACACGCTGGAGGTGACCCCTTATACGATGGGCCGGCAGAACACTGGAACACATGCACGTCTAACACCCCCACCTCGCATCTCCTCCACAGCCATCTTGTCGCAGATCTGCTTCTCGAAGGTACTCAGGTGCTCCAGGGCTTCCTTGTGGAGGCCGGCTTCCCGCAGCACCTGGTTCTGGTACAGAAGAAGCTCGCTGTACTCGTAGTCCACCTTGTCGGGAGACGTCTGGAGAGAGGGAGGAGAGGAATTCACCATGATTAGCTTGGTGACGTTTCCTGTATGTTGAAGGTTGAAAACTCAACTTGAGGAAGACTCAGAGGTTGGACCTTGTCGGAAGTATTTTACAGTGTCTAGATACAAATTTGCAGTGACACATTGCAGTCTCTTTAACATTTGTTGGAATCTATTTTATGTCGCATAAAGTTATTACTCGCAGGATGTCGTGGGCAGGGCAGCCCAAGCAAGGAAAGTTTGTGAGACTTTTATAAAAAAAAAATAGAAAAATCTTTATTACATTGATAAAATCAATCAACTGAACCAGCGAAAGGACGACTGAACTTTCTGCCCTAGCTCCCCCCAGACTCGTCCTGCACAGTTTAATCAAGGTTTTTGGTGTGAATATAGCACATGAAAGTGTCCAGCGTTTGCTCAATTTCTTAATATGAAGCCTTATTTCAAAAGGTCGAAAAGAGGGCGATGTCGGTGCTAATTGAAGTTTATTTTTACGCCAACGAGGACGTCTACCAGTCCACACCTAAAGGGTGACCTGAATGTTTATCGGGGAGTGGGGGGGCGGGGAATCAAGAACGCAAGTCAGCGTGATCCGTCTTGTAAGGGCACACAATGTCACGAGCGGCCAAATGAAGCCTCGACAGTTCATGATCTCTAACACAACATTCACAAAGTTCTACCTCCTCCTATAGGCTCACAGATGTAGTTACACTAAACACACAATGCGTGTACCTCAGCGTTCATACGAACACATAACTGTTCCCTTCACAGCCTTCACACTTCAGTGAGGACTGTTCCTAGGCCTCTACTGAGAGGAAACCCTGGGAAGAGAGCAGACAGCTCTGTGTGACCCGAGGGGCAGAACTGGTGGTCATGACCAGCAGAGGAACAGGGGTGTTTGAGTGTGAGTGTGTGTGTGTAAGACTGTGCACAATGAGGGACTGAAGGGTCTGAGTGATTGCAGGAAAAGGCTTTTCTCTAATCAGCGTTTTGTATATTTTCTCCTGCACAATCAAGAGACATTCATCCATGGGTTATACAGGTCAGGGGAACTGGACCTGGGCGGACAGAATACTACTGAACACAGAGAAACACTGAATATCATCTAAAAGTTAGAAACTACATGGATATTATTATTTTTGTATTTTGTAGTCATACTTGACGCAATTATTACATTTGACAGGATTTCCACAATCCTGCCACTAGCATGTTTAATTATTTTTTTTTTTTTTCAAAAAGTTCTTAAAGGAAACAGCACTCCCTCTATCCTATTAGGATGTACTGCTGTTTATAATACAGTAGCTGATAAATACATCATTACATTTGACAACTAATAATTGCATTTGATTCAAAGTAATCTCTTGCTTTGCCTTGAGTAAATGGTTTTACTGCTTGTGAAAAGGACTTTTACTTTGAGGGATGGTTCGAGACGAGCTGTGTTCTGACTTGCCTTTGAACCACTCCCTTGTAAGAAGGAAATATGTGGAAGGAACTTGACTCGTTCTCTTGGATGTGGGGTCAATCAGAAACACTTCAATCACTTCAATGGGATGACGGGGCAACTCACATCTGCGGTTCATAAATCTATTTCACAGACCGTAGCAATCATCTTTGGCTGTTAGGCTTTGAACGATACCGTGCTCTCTACAATGCATGTTAAATTAAATCCACTCTGTGCTTCTGGGGGGGTGGGTATGGTTTTGGTCATGTGTTGAGGAAGACAGCCTTACCTGTTGTGTTTTCCTGAACTCTTCGATGATCTTGGCGGCCATCTCGTAGTCCTCCAGGAGGTGGTAGGCGATGGCGTAGCCGATCCAGGAGGCTCGCTGGGCCGGCCGCAGCTGCAGCAGCTGGTACCTCGTCTCCTGCAGGACGTACGCCAGCCGTTAGCTTAGCTTGACTGCTCTGTATGGAGAAAGTGCTGGAAACTAGTCGCTGGTTTAGCAGAACTGTTACAATATTGACCTCGCAGGTTAGCAATGTCATGTTAGCAACTGGTACCCAAGCAAAGGATGGTACTTAGCAGGTATTTTCTAGGCATAGGATACATTTACCCTCCTGGTAGAAAACCAAACATTTTACAGCTAAAGTTAGATCAAAACTTAACAAGTGCAAAGTGCTAAAAGAGTCATGGTACCTATATAAAGCTGTTAGAGAGGACAGTAAACCTACCCACCTCTCCAACCCCCCATCCTGCCTTCCCTGCCCTTGACCCCACAGCCCCCCCCCGACCCCTGACCCCCCTCCTCACCCGGTACCCCTCCAGGTCCCTCATCTGGATCTGCAGGAGGGACAGGTCCCGCAGGATCTGCAGGTTGTCCTTGTCCCACTTCAGAGCGTTGCGGTAGCACTTGATGGCCTCGTCGTACTTCTTGTCCGACCTCTGCAGCAGCCCGTACACGTGCCAGCCTGGGATGGCGAGGGTTAAGGAGAGCGGCTGCACATGCCTGTCTAGCTTTCACCCCAGCTGGATGGCTGGCACAACACACAGCACATTATGCCGACTGTCAGCGAGAAGTTAACCCCTGGAAAATAAAGCTGCCCTTGAGTTTCCTGTGTGTGCTTGCGTGTATGCGTGTGTGTGGTGTCACTGTCTGTGATCTGAACGCACGCCGGTTGTGTTTTCCTGCGCACGTGTGTGTGTGTGTCTCTACACACAGGGCTGCGTTGACAGTAGCCTGGGTCTGAGACAACACACACTTATCTGCTGGAAAATGTCAGTGAGGATTTTGCTCAAACGGGTCTGAGGGGAAACAAGCCAGGCCAAAGGCTCTCACTGCAACAGCTCTGCAGTGCAGCGTCTAACCAGTGAGTTGCTGACATGTCAAGACTCCGAAAAACCACAAGGTTTCAACCATGGCGACCTCTGCAAGATAATCATAGTGAAAGGCGCACGCACTCACACACACGTTCTGCATCAGGCGGGTAAGGATACAGACGTGGCTTTTGAGGTCATTGCGGAGGCCTCGCCTGACCAGTTCGTAAGCCTCCTCCTTCTTCCCCAGACAGTTCAAGGTTAAGCCCTTCATGGCCAGGGTCTCTGCACCAGGCAGGAAGAGGAGGGACGAGAGCGAGGGAGCCAACAGAGAGAGGGGAAGAGAGGGGGAGGTTAATCAAGTCCTCACTGTGTCGTGATGTGAGGATGTACAGGGAGGAGGAAGAGGAGGAGGACTATGTGTTGAGGATGTGCAGGGAGGAGGAAGAAGAGGAGGACTATGTGTTGAGGATGTGCAGGAGGAACGCTGCGGTTGTCGTTTACCTCCGTGTTCGGCGAACTTGGGGTTGGACAGGATCTGTTTGCAGAACTTGAGCCCGTTTCTGTACTGCTTGTGCTCGTAACATCGCTGGAGAGAGAGAGAGAGAGAGAGAAAAGGAGAGAGAGAGAGAAAGGAAGACAGAGGGGAGAGGATAAGAGAAATCATTCCATAGTCCCTTACAGTTTAGATGCGGGCTTCACCTCCAATGCGCAATATTTCCTCACTGTGGCAAGAAAGAAAAAAAACATGGAAGCGGACAGAGTAAGAATTTGGATTCACAGCAGTCTGTCTCCCCAATTCTGGCCAAGGTGAAACAAGCCTGTGAGTGTGTTTGTGTGTGCGAGCCACTTGTTATTACAGAAGACATGCAGGGCCGGTCCTCACAACACTAACCCTCATGCCTCAGTCCTTCCTGTGCAGGGTGCCTCAGCAGTGGGGCAGGTAAGCTGGCTGGTGCGGGGGGGGCGACGAGGCCATTAAATAGGCCTTTCTTACGAATGCCGCTGTCTTCCAAACGTGTTATTTTTAGAATTGCTCCCTGTTGTGCAATCCCCACCCTACTCCACAGTTTAAGATGATTGGAGTGAGAAGAGGTGGGGGGGGGGGTATGAGGAGGCAAGAATTTGTGACGGAATATGTTGGATTGAGACTACACCTGTGTGTGTGTGTGTGTGTTTAGGGAGGATGAAATCAGCAGATGACATTTCTGCTGCCTGTAACACCACTGATTGCCAGAGTGATGGCGTCAGCCCCAGACGCTGACCCCCAATCAGTTCTGAGCAGCACACATCTCCAGGACCAGGGGAGGGAGGCTGGTCCCAGACACCTGGAGTTCACACTGATAACCAGGCTTGTTCCTATTGGTACCTTCCCCTGTTGGGTCAACATTTAGCCCTGGATTGGTGGAGCCGGGGCAGAATGTCCAGTTGACTGGACTTCAGGTTCTGAACATCTAATAACAGAGCCCTGTCAAACTAGCCTGGGATAGAGAGGGGAACAGCTTAACTAAGCCAACAGCTCCAAACATGCTATGAGGTAGTTATACACGATTATTTAGAAAGGCAGCTGTGAGACAGAAAGAAAGGACAGACAAGAGCAAGACGGAGAGAGAGGCGAGAGCTAAAGAACGTGGACAGAGTTCCTCAGTGACGCAGCGAACGATGAATGAGGAAGGCTGTTTAAATCACTGGCAAACTTGTTCTCCACTTAAAGGGTCCACACACAGTTCTGCGCGGGCCGGGGGCCTCCAGAATCCCTCCAGACGCGAGGTCTGACACACCGGAGCAGAACGAACGCTGCCATCTTCCACTTCTGCTACCGATCCTCAGAGAGGAAAGCAATCCCGCTAATCGTGCTCCGTGTCATAGAACAGAAAAAGCCACATCCTTGTCCAACACAACCAAGTAGATAGGCTAGGAGCTTCCATTTTAAACGCAGCGCCTTTAAAAAAAAAGAATTATATGTTATTCACAGCAACAACAACAACAGCATATTATCATTTCAACGCTGATTTGGAGCGTGAGCTTCGTTTTACAACCAAATCACACAAGGTGCTACTAGTGCCTATATTTGGAGAAGAAGCTACCTGAGGTTGTACAGTATGGAACGTGTCAAAACACATTTGGAGGAGATACGGACTGACTGACAGACACACACACACCCACTTGCAGCTATAATGTAACCTTAGTAACACCAGAAGTGCTTATCTGGTATGTTTGACACCTCCCACTAAAAATAGCTTGGTCCACAGTGTGTGTGTGAGCGTGTGTGTGTGTGTAAGCAACCACTAAGACTGAATCTAGCGAGGAGTACCGGGTACATGCAGAACTAAGGCTGTGAAAGCCAGTGGAGAGGGACTTCAGTGGACATAGTGTGGACCACACTGCAGGCTAAAGCACTGTGTGACAATGGAATCCCTCCTAGTCCATCAGTAACCTGGGGACGTGCCAAAAGCTCTGCCAAGGCTGGAGAGAAAGGACCAAGGGGTGTGGCCGGGCAGGGAGAAGTTCACTTTGTCAAGACTTGAATGCAATGTCGATGCCTCTGGCCTACTCCGCACATCGCATTTGAACAGGGATCAAGACCAACTTGAATGTGTTAATGAAAAAACACAAAGCAGATTATCATGCAGGAAGATCAATTTGCTAATGCATGGACAAAATTAATCTCATCAGATGTCTAATATGTGTAGTCTAATCTATGTAGAAATACAATGCAGTTAACTCAGCATCCAGACCTTGTTGAATAAGACCAGCATTCGTCAAAGCAATCCCCTCAACAATTGGCCTATTCTTGTAGGGAAATAGTAAGGCGTTAGACAGATCATGGCAATGTCGACAAGAAAGGTCTGCTCTGCAAAACACGTAAATGAACCAAAAGTCCAGCACATAGACAGGAGAACCCTTCAACTCCAGGAACTGAAGTGACAATGTAAAGCTGTCCAGGAAATGTCATAACACACACTGTTAATCCCAATGTTGTTGTCATACTGTTGGACTAACATAAGGGGGAGAAATGGAATTAACTTCCACTACTAGAGCAAAAATATATATAGCTAAGCTAACTATAGGTATAGACGGTGTGTATTACACATTATCTTTGAAGACTGTCCAGAAAAAGGGATTAAAGGGTTTGTTGTAAAGGGTTTGTTTGTTGTCTGGGATAAACAGGAGAAACATGGCTAACAGCTAATGACCCTAGTAGATGGTTCTTAAATTACTATTATTGCTTTGTCAGGACCAATCTAAGAGTTAGGCCGCTGATAATGTTGTCTATATAGCTCTATATATGTATTATAACAGCAGACATTCGAGTTTGAACGACTGGGTTGACAACTAACTGGCTAGCACCTTGCTACTGGCTAGCTAGCTAGGTCGACATCAGTAGACTAGTCTGATATAAGGTTTCTTATATGGTACTTTAGCTAGATTATATGAAAGTTAAGGCACTTAAAGCACACAATCTACGAGCAAAATACAGGAGAAGCATCTCTGACAAACATATCTGGCTGAGCAGGATGATGAAGATGATGATGAAGGCTAACAAGTTAGCCCAGCTAGCTGTGCTAGCACTAAGTCAGCAGTGGTTCAGTGTTTCAGAGGCCTTCTTCTTTCATTATAAACTTTCTGAACAGGCAGATCATATCTTTTGAAAGTGACACATGAAATAACCTCGCAATGCCACGGACTCTGCAGTAATACATGTACATGGCTTTAAATGGCAGCAGTCCATGAGCTTGGATGACAGTTTAGTCTCCATCAATGTTGTCAACAATAGCAGCAAGCTAAGGACGGTATATAACTAACTAATATTATTATTATATTAGCCAAACCAGCAACATTTGTTCATCTGGGAAGCCATGGGGACATGAAGCCCGGCATGGGGCATGAAGCCCGGCATGGGGACATGAAACCCGGCATGGGAGCATGAAGGAGCCGGTATTTCTAAAACTGAAGTAGAAACCCAGTAAAACTCACCAGGATCCTCTTAAAGAGAGCATTCTCTTTAGGTGGCAGAGTCACTGACGGCATTGTTGTGGTTGCAGATTAAATCCCCCCCTCGACCTCAGCACATGTAGATAAAGAAGGAGTTGAATAGGTGTTCAGATCTCTCTCTCTCTCTCTCTCTCTCTCTCTCTCTCTCTCTCTCTCTCTCTCTCTCTCTCTCTCTCTCTCTCTCTCTCTCTCTCTCTCTCTCTCTCTCTCTCTCTCTCTCTCTCTCTCTCTCTCTCTCTCTCTCTCTCTCTCTGTGTTTCTCTGTGTTTCTCTCTCTCTCTCTCTGTGTTTCTCTCTCTACTCTCTCTCTCTCTGTCTCTCTCTCTCTCTTGGTGCTTGTGCTGTCGTCGTCCCCCCCCCCCCCCATATCTCTCTCTCTTGGTGCTTGTGCTGTCGTCTTTCCTGCCTCACGTGCTTGAGGTGGACCAGGGTGCCTTTCAGCCCCAAAATGGCAGTCAGACAAACTTCTCCGGGTCATCATGCGGTGCCCGGGTGGGTCGAGTTGTATTTGTTCATCTTTCAGTGCTTCCCCCCAATCGAGGGAACGCGTGGGACTTTTTCCATCTTGAAGTTTGCATCCAACCAGAGGTGCAGAACAGGTAGCATAAGCGGACAGGGTATTAAAAGTTATTTGGAAGTACAAATATACAGCTGTATTGTACAAAATGTACAATAACAAAAATGTTTTTTATTTACAGTGTTGTGAGTACAGATGGTGCAAAATGGTACTATGTGCAGATGTGCAAAATGGAAAATGGGGTGGTGGATAGGAGTGACAGTGACACACTAACAAACTAATTTCAATACGAAGCATTCAATGCATTTTTATATCCAAAACATCATGTCACTAAATTGCTTCCATTGATAGTGGCAGATTTGTGTCAGTGCAGATCTCCTTTAGCGAGACTGAAAAGCAGTTCTACTTCAACACCACCAGGTTGAGTCATTGAGCTGTTTAATCATGGCTAGATCTTTTCACGACAAAGGACAGATGAGCTGAAAGATATCTTTCACTTGAAATCAGAATTCCAAAGATATCAAGATGTAAGTACTCACACCCAGACTAGGAAAAGTATAAACTGCAAAAGAGTTCATACTGTAAATGTTCAGAAGGTTTAAACATTAAAACGTGCAGGTTCTTTCCCAAGGGGTCTAGAGTGTGACTGTCAGAAAGTTGCACACCGAGCTATTGGTGTGCGGAGGTGCTCCCAGAGGTGAAAGAGGGGCTGGATTACTGAAGCCACGGGTGGCGCCGAATTCCCTCCAGGGTGTCATGGAACATTTTAGCAGGTCTTCTTTGTCACATTGATGCTTTTAGATTAGATTCAACTTTAAATAAATGAAGTAAGGAGATTGCCGTTTGGATACATCTTTTAAACTGTGGATTTGCCTTCATCATTACTGTATGCCTGTATGTTTGAGCGGAAAATCAAATCAAATGTACTGCTGTGAGCTATACAAGGATTCCCCACAAGAGGGGGCCATAGCATAGAAAAATTGACACCATCGCCCTGTAAACACCCGTCCATCTCTCTCTCTCTCTCTCTCTCTCTTGCATTGTGCAAGGCAGAAGGTTAGACACTGTTTTTATCAGGTGGCCTCTGCCAGCTGTACACCACTTTATGTTGCAATATCATTGATCAACACGTTTTTTGGAAACACACAGACACAACCGCACTGCTGCACTCAATTCAGCATCCTGTCAGCATGCTCTTTTTTATCTACCTCTTTTTATCGTGTCTCTTCTCTCTCGATTTATCGTCTTCTCTTCAGCCCTTCATTACCATCGTTCTCATCTCCCTCCATCCCCCTTTTCTTCAATCTCCCTGGTGGGTTATCCATCAGGCCAATAGCAACAGCCAGGAGGTTGTCTCCCCCCCCACCCATCCACCCACCCACCACTGTTCTGTCTTTGTGACACATCATTTCTCCTGCTGATTAAACCATGGAACACACCCTATCTCTCTCTCTTTCTCTCTCTCTCTGTCTCTCTCTCACACACAGAAGTCCAGGACAGCTGCAGCCAGTGGATTAGCATCGGAGCGGGGATTGATTAAGAACTGTCTGGCTGCTCTCAGCTTATTTCACTAAATGGGACCTGAGGAGGATAATGTCCCTAACTAAACGCTGGTCCCTTGGGGAGGGGGGCGCGTGTGGGTGTGCGTTGTGTGACACAGGAGATTGTGGCTCCTAATAAAACCTTTTTCTATATTCTCCCATCCCCTCATCTTTACAGTGACATGAGTAGATCAGCGACTCATGGCCTTCTGACGTGTCTTCTTTCTCTCTTTCCATCCTTCTCTCCCCTTATCTAAAAAACACTGAGGCGAAAATCTTTTTACAAATGCGTCTGTTAGGGGACCACGTGGCAAGAATGAACTCATCATTCGACCTATTCACTCAACCCCATGCAGCACCTTCTCCCTGTGCTGTTCTCTCCAACCTTACCTCTCCCCTCTTCCTCCCTCTCTTGGTGGCATCTCTCCTGAGCTTGAGTAATGATGTTGTCATCTCCCTCCCTCTCCATTCATCACTGTCAGAGACATATATATGTAGGGGAAAGAGAGAGAGATGTAAGGGGAGAGATGTAGAGGGAGAGAGACTGAAGGCAAGACAAAGGTAAAGAGATAAAGAAGGGTGGAGAGACTTGCAACAGTGTGAACCAGGGAACAGTGAGAGAGAAGGCAGGTGCTTGTGTTGTTTCTCCTTTTCTTTGTCCAGTGGACAGTGACACAGGATGATTCATGATTATTAGTGTCAGACAGAATTAAGACGCTGCTCTTTAGCATTTGCAGCTTAGTTTAATTATGCAAATGAGGTAATTCTTGGACACAGCTTTAGGCCTGGGCTCTGCCTGCCGTGAGATATTATATTTAATGGAGAGCAGGGTGGTTGGAACGTTTGTTAAAGCAAGCGTCTCTGCAATTTAACATTTATTTCTGTATTTCACAGTCCTTCGCGGTTTTACGGTGGGATTTAATCTTTTAGTCGTTATAAATATTTGCAGGACACTACAATAACACTTAAAAGGAACACCCATGTGGATACGCGCGTGCACACCACACGCACATACATACAAGCACTCATATCCAGAAAGATGCATTCAGACAGAAGTTTCATTTAATATGATCAGCCGAGAACATTCTCTCTTTATTGTTGTATCTTTTCTGAAAAAAAGGAAACAAAAAAGTGTTTTTTGAATTCTCTCGTGTTAACATTTCAGAATTCTGTACAGGATAAAAAGAAATAAGCACTGCTTAAGATAAAATCCCAAACTAGAAAAAAATTAGAAGAGGTTTACAATACAAATTAGTAGTAAGACATTGTCTGAAGTGCAATGGCATAGCTCAGATGGGTTAAAAGTGGAGGAAAAAAACAGAAATAAAAATACTTCTCTATTTTTTGACAAACAGTAATTTCTTTACAGAGTAGAGACAGTATTGTCTGACGTATTAAACCTGTAAAAACATATTTACAAATAGCCTTTTTATTTTATATAGTTTTCTCATAGTCAACCAAAAAAAAGGAAAAAAAGATACCGTAAAATGATGTTCACAATTGACTTGGTCCAGTATACAATGATATTTGGAGGAAGCTTTGTAGAATGTTTCCATATTTTTCGGAGGGGGGGTTGTCCTTCATCCTTCATTTAGAAAAAGAACTAATAGTCACCAACTGAGGCCTCTGTGTCTATTAACACTGACCAGAAATGGTTTCTCCCACCTCAAACAGCAGGCCTATAGGAACAGGAAGTTGACTGAGCTAGCAACCCCTGGTTGCGGTCTGAAGTCTGATTTACACTGATTCGGATTAAAGTTCAGATTGCAGGAAAGGTAAACTGTCTTCTGATCTCTGGACACTTGAAGACGACTTCTGTGCCGAATGCTACTGTCTTCCTTCCAACACCACACTAACACCTAACAGACTACATCCCCCCGAAACATAAGATGACAAAAATATTAGGTGATTATATGGGTGTTACCAGCCTTCATGTGATTGGCAAAAAGGTCTTTCACCCACAAGTGTACTTAAAGGGTTCTAGGGAACAGTATTAACACTATGGCATGGACACGGACAATAGATTGGCCGGAGAAATATGGAAAGAGCGAGAGAGGAAGGTGATTTGATTAGGTACGTTGTGACATTTTTGCGCTCAGTACTTTTGAATGTTTTTATGTCGGAAAAGCAGAAATCGACACTTTATCCAGCAGTATCCAATTACGATGCATTTTGGAAGCTATGTGTCCAACGTCTTGTGACATAGTTAAGTCACTAGGGAAAGGCCGTTCAAGAACACACAGCCACTAGTGTTCCTAAATCACACTTGTTGTTTTGAGGCCTACGGAAGCCTGGTAGTATCTACCCTTAGTTTCACCTCTTGGATTTCAGGCAAAGGTGGGATAGTGTGAAGGCAATGACTTCCTGAAAGCACAGGTAAGATATCCTGCCAGACGCCACAACCCCCTTCTCATCTCCTTAGTCTCAGCTCTTTATAAAAGTATTTAAATCGAAATCAAAGCAGAGGTCACACATTCTGGAGAACAGTGGTTAAGTTATGTCGTGGGTGAGGCCTCGATCAGAATGATCTCAGCCATTCTTCACAGTACTAGGACCGTTACTCATGTTTCACACACATCAGACACATACGACAGGAAAAAGCAGAAAACAGAGCGACGACAACCATCAGGTCTGAGAACCTTCAGAAAGACAGAGACGCATGGAAACGAGTGAGACTATCCTTTTTTTTCTTCTTTTTTTTTAACAGATCAAATGTTTCTTGCTGACCAAAAAAAAAACACTCTCCCAAGATGGCTGACAATGTTTTTTTTGTTGTTGTTTTTTTTTTCTCCATTTCAATTGAAGTCACTTGTGGTGCTTGATATACATTCAATGCCTAACTATCCTGTCCTACTTATCTTCTAGTTGGACATACGTTTATATAGATTTCATAAGAGAGATTGAGAGACAGACGGTGATTATTGGGTATGATAGAGCTCCCTAAGCTGCTTCTCTCTCTGACTGATAGTTCCTCTCCCTCCATTCTCCCTGGCCGTTGGGGAGTGCTGTGTGTGTGTGTGTGTGTGACAGAGAGCATGCGTGCGAGCGCTAGCTGCCACTTCTCTCAGTTCTCTCTTTCTTCCACACAGAACACACACCTGGACAAAGACACACACACACGCGCACACACACAGCTACAGCGAACAGGAATGAAGCCCAGGCTCCTCGGCTCAGGCTGGTTGCCTAGCAACAGTGGCAGTGGGGCCCGGTGCGTCTGCGCAGCGCACAAAAGAGAAACGCCGTTTGTTTTGTTGTGATGTTCACAGTATAAACAGCTTGCTGAACGCAGACAAAAAGCACAGCTCTCAAGAGAGAGGGAGGAAGAAAGAGGAGGGAGAGGAGAGAGGGAGAAAGAAAGAGGCAGAGGGAGGAGGGAGAAGACGGAGGGAGGGAGAGGACAGAGGGAGAGGAGAGAGGGAGGGAGAGGAGAAGGAGAGACAGAGAGGAGAGAGGGAGAGGGAGAGAGGGAGGAAGAAAGAGGGAGGGAGAGAGAGAGGGAGAAAGGAAAGGCAGAGGGAGGGAGGGAGAAGACGGAGGGAGGAGAGGACAGAGGGAGAGGACAGAGGGAGGGAGAGGAGAAGAGAGACAGAGAGGAGAGAGGGAGAGAGGGAGAGAGGAGGAAGAAAGAGGGAGGGAGAAGACAGAGGAAGGGAGAGGACAGAGGGAGAGGACAGAGGGAGAGAGGGAGAAAGAAAGAGGCAGAGGAGAGAGGGAGGTGAGCGAGGGAGAGGAGAGAAGGAGGAAGACGCAGAATAGAGAGGGAGGGAGAGGACAGGGAGAGAGGGAGAAGAAAGAGGCAGAGGAGAGAGGGAGGTGAGCGAGGAGAGGAAAGAAGAAGGAAGACGCAGAAGAGAGAGGGAGGGAGAGGAGAGAGGCAAATGAGAGAGGGAGAGGAGAGAGGCAAATGAGAGAGGTAGAGGAGAGAGGCAAAGGAGAGAGGGAGAGAGAGAGGCAAAGGAGAGAGGGTGGAGTGCATGAGTCTAACACCACTCAGGATGTACGAGTTGTGACAGATGCAGCTGTGGCTTCAGTTAGTCTCTGTTCGCTGATAACACTGAAGCTCCGAGCAAGAAGAGGAGAATGGCTTTACAGAGTCTCTCTGAGTACGCGTGGATGTGGTGTGTTTATGTCTGTCTGGCCTGTCGACGAGTATGGCATATGTAAAAATGCTATGATCATTACACAATATACCCCCCCCCCCCCCTACCACCCACACACACCCCCAACACAGAATGACAACATGGTGTTAGACAGCACCACAGACTCAACCTAACCACCGAAACCCCAAATCTACCAGAGAAATTGAGTTTGGCCCAATGAGGATACGCTTCTAAAATGGGGTGGTTTGAGGCATTGGGGAAAAAAGGATAGTCATCTCATGTAAAAACAAATTAAAGTAAAAAAACAAATACAAATTCACTTCTCAACCTGTGTGTGATATCTATTACACAAAACCACATTCATTGAGAGGCTCTTTAAATATAATAATACACACAGATTTGCTTGCAAACGCGCGCACGCACACACGCACGCACACACACACTCACACATAATACAAGACAAGGAACTCATCTATCAGCTTTTGCATGTTTTACAAAACAAAACATGTTGCTTGTCCATCTCTCCTTTAATTTCATTTCTATTTCCCAGTTAAAGTTTCCCCCTCCCATTACCTTTTAGTCCGTCTAATAAAAACTCCATGTTTCACCGTTGGCTATTGGCTTGGGAAAAACTCCTCCATCCAACCATCGCTCGAGTCCAGCTCTGCTCCCGTGCCATCGGCCAATCCGAAGCCCCCGCCCGAGGGAGCCTGCCCGCCCCCGTAGCCATACGAGGACATGTCTGGCTAGACGTCCGCTGGTAGCCTTGCGGCTGCCCCCCGACCCCACCTCCCTGGCCATAGGGCCCTCCTCCACCTCCACCCCCCATGGCCGGGCCCCCCCGGGCCCTTGTCCAAAGGTCCCCATGCCAGGCACGCTCTGGCCCATCACCCCCTGGCTCATCACCATGGGTCTGGGCTGGTTGGTCCTGGACTGGCCGCCCATATGAGCGGCCATCATGGGCCCGGCCATGCCGCTGCAGGGTTCCCCACCCTGGGGTCCATGGGCTGCCCATGCCCTGGGGGAAATGCTGTTTGGCCATTCGTGGTTGCTGTCCTGGCTGCAGCCCGTAGCCCTGGAGGAGCTAAATCCCACCATGTCTCCTGTAGTCCTGCCCACACCGGCACTCCGCCACCCATAGACTGCATGTTCTGCCCCTGTTGCTGTGGCCAGCCTCCCATCCCTCCCGCCTGCACCCCCTCCGCCTCCACCACCGCCTCCCATCATGCTCTGCAGCCTCTGGGCCTGGGCCTTGGTGTTGGGTGGCCTTTGAGGGGCTGCTGGGACATGGAGTTCATCATCATCCCTTGGCTGCCATATCCTCCTCCCATGCCCCCAACCCCCACGCCGGGCCCCACCGGCCCCTGCCTTTGGGGCTGCCCGCCGGGTTGTGCTGGGGAGGGAGCCCCATGGAGCCCTGGACGCTTTGGCTCTGGTGCTGCTGTTGTTGCTGCTGCATCATCTGGCTCATGGAGGGGTTCAGACCGTAGAGGGACTGCTGGCCGGCCCCCTGGCCTCCGTACGGAGTCCCCATGTCGGATTGGGACCCCACCGAGCCCCCAGGGCCCCCTTGCATGGATCCCTGGTTCTGTACGGAGCTCATCTGGACCATCTGGGCCTGCTGGTTCTGCTGCTGGAGGAGACGGCCGCACGGATGTTCTGAGCGCCTGGGAGCGGGCAGCCATCTCTGAGGGGTGCCTGGTGAGGGGGGGGAGGGGGTCAGACGTTAACTTGTCAGAAGGGTGAAGGTGAGAGGTGAAGGTTGGAAGTTGACAAATGAGTTTAATGGATGGATGGACCGAAGGATAAATGGATGGATGAATTCATGGGTGGATGGCAGCCAGGACAGTGAAAGAGAGAATAGCGATAAAGAGACAGATGCACAGGGGCAGAAGCGGAGAAGATATGGGATTGTACTGGAACAGGTGAAGTGTGTCTTCCAGACAACCATCGCCGGTGAGGAAACAAACACAACAACAACAACAACAATCGTACACAGGCCTGTTATCGTTCAGCCTCTTTGCTTTGGTGGCAGGAATACCTTATTATTATTTTTTTTTTAACAAACCTCAAAGCAAAGACGTACAAAGCAAAACAAAACGTCCAGGATCCCATGTCAGGATGTTCTCTGCCTGACTGGCTGTTCTGGCTCCGCTCTGTGCGCCTGGTGGGCTGACTCCGCCTCTGTGGGCAGTAGAAACGTCTTCAAAATCCCCATTAAACCTCTTCTGACACCATTCCGCTAATCCCTCACCTCACATCTCTCTCCCACTCTCTCGCTCTTTTCGATCATTCTTCGTTTGGCTCTTATCAGCGTCTCGTGGAGGAGCCGGGGGAACAGTGTGTGCGATGTGTCCTCTCTGTACTGAAACAGGAGGGGGCTGAAGTCTGTGTACCAGACAGACATGGTGGTTTACTGCAGCCTGCAGTCCAGGCTCTCACTGGGGAACAAGAGCTTCCATGAGCCCAGACAACATAAACAGTTTAGAGGACAAGCGATATATAACGCTGATGTCTCTCCTTCTTTCCCTCCTCCCTCTCTCCCTCCCCTCCCTCTCTCCGATTTATTACTCTTCTTCCAACTGAAGACGACAGCCAGCTAGACGCTGTAATGGCTGCAAATGGTTCCTCTTCACTCCTCTCTCTCTCTCTCTCAACCTCCGTCTCGCTCCCTCTCCCTCCCTCCTTCCAGTCTCTCTCTCTCTTTTCTCTGTCTCTCTCCGTCAGGAGACTCCACCGGAACTCTGGGGGATCTGGGACAGGTTGCCACGGTAACAGGCAGAGCAGGAATATTTTCCAGAGTGAACGAGAGAGAGAGAGCATTCGAGACATGTGGATAGACCGAATAAGGGTCCCTGATTGGTCATAGATGACCTCATATCTATGAGTGTGTTTGTGTGTGTGTGAGTGAGTGTGTGTGTGTGACTTACCCTGGTACTGGTTGACCTGTGGGTAGGGATCCTCTGGCCTTGACCCATCTGTCTGGGAAGATGCTGCTGTTGCTGTAGCTACACACACACACACAAGAACACAGGAGAAGAATAACAACATTACTTCCAGCTCTGCGTTGATCATCTGTTAACACTGACGTCACCGGATCTAGCTTGATGGACCCAGAAAGAGTGTCCTAACTAAGTCACACAACACAGTAACAGGTGTAGATGTAGCTGACCATAGACCATTCGAACCTGAACAGTTTAGAGCCTGCAAAAACAGGCTCATAAAATAACTTAATAATAATAATAATAATATGCTGTATTAAAATAG